>BSBM01001167.1:717500-825000 GCA_027924585.1 Larix kaempferi
CCCGTAAAATAAATACTATAGCCACCATAAGAAATAGAAAAAATAGAAGGGACTTGAACTTTAATAAAAAAATAAGGTTGCATTGATTTCAACAATGCGTAAAAGATAAAGAAGTAAAAAATAGTATAGTTGACATAAAAGGTAGTAAACAAATGTTCTTCAAAAACAAAAGATGCATATTGATTTGATTCGTTGCATTGATTTCAGCAATGCCAGCCATAATAATAGTTAGATTTGATAACTAAATACAACTCCAAGCAAAAATGGTTTTAAACCTTGGTCTCATTTGAATCGTTGCATTGATTTTAGCAATGCATATTTTGTTTTATTTTTTACATGTTTGTATTCAATTTATTAATTTAATAAAAAGTAAAAAAATGCATTGATTTCAACAATGCATTGTTTTTTGTTATTTACATTTATACATTGAATTTATCTATTTAATAGAAAAACTATTTGCAATGATTTCAACATATTAAAGTTTTTTTTCTCTATTTTAGGGTATATTGTGGATCCTCATGATAATATTGCAAATAATGAAGATATTGATGATCAAAAAAGAAAAGTACGACAAATGTATAGAAGAGAAAGAGAAAAAGAATCGTCAAAACATATAGAAGAACCCGACCGTGAACTAAAGAGATCATGAAGAAGTGTTATTTGTGCAAAGGGATTCTCAGAGGCATGAATGAGAGATAATTTCAGGTTTATATAGGAATCAGTATATAACTACCAATGAATACGACATACTTGGATACATGGAATGTGATAACAAGGAAAATTGGAACTCTAATTTTGTTGATATGAAAACTTCCAATCGCGCACTACAGTTCATATCTAAAAACCGACAATTGAATGTCATTGTTCATAATAATCATACTCAAAATTATTCAATTGAAATCTTAGCGGAGAAGCAACGAAAATCATTTGAAATTATTCATGAGCATTATGGAGGTAGGAACAATGAACCACTACGAATTATTATCGAAGGAACTGTGGGTACAAGAAAATCTTACCTGATTGGAGCTATTAGACAAACACTAAAAATTGATTATTTTCCAGATAAGTCACCATTACTTCTGTTGGCCCCAATCAATGTTGCAACGTTTAATATATCTACATCAACAGTGCAAAAAAAAAAATGAGGATTAACACTGGATAAGGAAACTATAAATATTGGAAACAAAGAACGACGGGGACTCCCATTTACAACAATATCATGAGTACAAGGTATGGATGGTCTTCCTCCTTTCACATATGATCGATACGAGAAGATGCCAAAGGGAGCAAGAGTGGAATCAAGAAAAAATGAAAAGAAATATCAAATTTGATCACATTGTAATATATTTGATCAAATCCCTTGAGATGCAAACCTTTGCTTTCCTTCACTAAAAAACAGATGCAAACCTTTGCTTTAACAATTTACTCAATCCTTAATACTTATTACTTGCGTTATGATAATCCTCATAATTCTATCTGTGTTTTCAACTTAACCTGTTCCTTACAATGCTGATCAAACTCTAGCTAGATCCAAATCCTAGGCTCTATCAAGCGAAGAGAGGGATCAAATCTCCGAGGTGCAAACCTCTCCTTGAAAAACTCCTTGAGTGCAATACGTGAGAAGAGGTTTGCACCTCGGGAGATTTGATCCCTCTCGACGCTTGATAAAACCTAGGATTTGGATCTAGGCTGGTTTTATTTAGTTTGTGGAAATAGCTTGTGATCTTGTAAGTATTTTTGCTCACAACAGGGTCAACGAAAGATAAACATATACATTCAATCCTAGTTAAACATTCAATCAATAGTAAGATTCAATCATAGTTACCAAATTCATATACATTCAATCATAATAAGATTCAATGTATATGTAGCGTGGAAGATTGATCCTCTCCATCAATACATATACATTCAATCATAGTTACCAAATTCACCGAGAGTATAATTACCAAATTCGCCCAAATCAAGCTAATCAATAAGGAAATTCGACTGTTCGATCGAATTCAAGTTTAATTACAAAATTCGCCCCACTCCGGCTAATCAATACGGAAAAATTCGACTGTTCGATTTGTCTCACGATTTTTTTATTTAATGATTTAATTCAGTTCGTTGGGTCCTGCTTTAATTGTTCACTTTGTGGCATTGTTGAAAGCTTCTCTCGAGGTCTTTCTAACGGGGAACGTCCAATGAGAGGATCTGCTGAAGTTGAAAAAGTTTTGTAAGTTCAATAAACCTTTTAGCAACCTGTTTGTATTGGAAATTTTTACTGTTTAGGTATATAGGTATATAAAAAGCATATAGACTAATTTCTTCGAATCGAAACTTGATCTCTCGAACTGGACTTCGATCCGACATTAACTATACAGAGAGCTTTATATGCACGACTATCAGAGTTTCATTTTTACCCAAGCTGCATCTGTCCCTTTTATGACGTCATAAATGCAATCGTTTATTGGTTATCATTGCTGATCAAGGTGCAACACTCATGATCACAATATATTGGTACCTATGTAGATTACCTCCACGATCTCGGACACCTCAAAATTTCTGGCACCGCTCTTCCTTTGCCCCTATAATTTAGCAAACTAAGATCCTTTATTAGATCACTTGTGTTACATTGGCTACACGGATCTTATGCAAAGATTTCTGTCTGTCATCGGCACCAAGAATGGTCTCTAATAACGATGGATCGTGGCACACAATTGGGAAGATAATGCTTTATTTTCCTACGCCTTATACCAATTCTATACAAGGTTGTGTTGTAATAACGAAAACGTTCTAAAAAACCTCTTGCACGTGTTTTCTGTGTTGGCAATGCAAAAAATAAACTTATATGCGACAGACCCAGCTGTGGAGGTAAGAATATTTCAAAGCGGCTTCAACGATGTCTCATCGAATATTTTACAGTGACACCAAGCAAGCACAGTGGAATTACCTTGAGACCCATCAAGATTTGATGGTAGCACACATGTTCTTTCAGCTTCTTTTGTAAATCATAACAATGGTGTATGGTCCAGCGTTCCACTGCACAATAGAATAAACTTCTACCGGGCGCAACAGAATCTTTTCAAAACCCAACCGGACAGGCGGCATAAGAACGAGGACCGGAGATAGCTTACAAACACGGAGAAGCGCATACGCGGCGTCTTACAAAAAGGTACTCTCATCCTTTGCATTAATAAACTCCGTGTAACAATATCAACGAATTGGGGATTTAACAAACGCCATTGAGTTTCAAGAATGGCGCATTTGACTTCTTAAAAGTCCAAAGGCCCAGTCTCGTCAATAAAAAATATTGTTTTTATGTTGGATACAACACGGTCAACGAAATCAAAGGAAGGAATAAACTGATAGCCTTCAATATGCACATCGCGTGTTAGACTTACCAACAACAAATTCGTTAAAGCAGGGGTTCGAAGCGCTTATAAATAGAGCTTTATTTCCCGCTTCTAATCATCCATCTTTCCTTTCAACTCTCAATTATTTTCCCAGCTAAGCTCTCATTACATCTAACTTGATAAACAGCATTCGATTATTGCTCTTCAGAGGATTTGGTAGATTGCGTCTATATTGTCCACTTCATTGAAGCAGAGGGGTTTGTTGAAATTCTCTAGCATGGCGGGCAGGGTGGTGGATGGCATCATCATATGCGCTTTGCTAATATCTGCGCTATTTCCAACAGCAAGCTGCAGGCCTAATTTCCTCCACGAAGCCACTACTAACTCCGGAATTAAGGACAACTCTAATACCAATAACATCTCAGCCGTTTATATCGAAAAAGCCAATAAAGCAGCCACCATTGATGTACAGTTACTGGATGATAAGCTTCCAAAGAGAGGTTATACTCCCTCGGCTCCTTCGGCCTGCCATAACATGGTAATAGACACCGTCGGCGCTGCACGTTACCGTTGTTGATGTAGATCAAGTCGATTAATTATTCCATCGCGAATCAGTTCTAATCTACTTAAATGTGACATCACAATCGAACAAGAGAAAATCAATCAACTGCAAACTGAATTCTCAAGATGACGTTAAATAGTTGGGTCATATTTTGGGAAAATCAGGATGAATTCAATGAGTGTTCTAGATACCCGCTACTGGTTGCATTACTCAGCGTGTTGATCAGTTTGTGAAACAACGCATTACGCAGTGTGTTGATCAGTTTGTGAAGGAATGCCTTTTTCACTAAATTTGAGAAAAAAAAACTGTATATTTAATTCTGCTTTTATAAACAACTTTGCTGTCCACTTCCAAGATTACATATTTTAGACAAGTTTAAGTTAAAACCAACATAAATTCTCAAAAATACCACGCAAAATTCTATTCTTGAAGGAATTTAAAACATTTCTATAGCCTTAGGCATGTTAAGTTTCAACGTTGTCGTTTTTCTAGGTCATTTGAAGGCTACTAATAGTTTCCAATTTGGTTTCCGGTGTAAATGTGTTTTCTCTTTTGTTGTCAACGTTTACAATCAGATATTGTTCTTATGGTGGAAGACTGGAAGTGTTTTGATATACACAGAGAGATGCTACTTTTTTCCCCTTGCACATTTTCTATATACAATGGATAGATTATGAAAATAATGAAGAAGAGTATGAAACAACTTTTTCAATCAATAATACTACTCAAACGGGGTTATATTTGATATTTTTGGTAAGCAACTTATGTTCGAGGTCGTTACTGTAAACTAAAAAAACCTATGATAAAACCTTTTCCATTGGTAACAGATGGTTTGGCAAAGATTAGTAACACGTGGTTTGGAAACCTTTTCCATTGTTTTGGCACAGATTGGCAACACGTGGTTTGAAAAAGGGTATTATAGAAATTTGATATAACTAAAATGACTAGGTGGATGAAGGTTAAAGAGGAGGTTTTTTTAAATTGTGCATGATAGTCAAACTTTGTTTATATAAACACAATGTACTGAAAACTTAAATTGTCCACACCAATGCATTTTAAACATATAAGTATAAGTGCATACCATTTAAGTTCTCTACAAAAGTTATTTTCTTAATACAAATCCCAAGTGCGTATTTTATGTTCTAAAGCATTAGTTTTTATAATATCCCTTGAAGGCAAGGTATATAGTAATTGCTTATAAGTCAAATTTATTTGACTTTAATTAATTTGTAAAAAAAATTAAAGTTTATTTAAAATTTGTAAAATTTATATATTAATTTAATTTTTTCTAAATTAAAAAATAATAATTTTTTAAAACTAAAATATTATTTTTTATTTTATGATTGGTAAAAATCTGTGAAATGACTAATTTTCGTTGTGTTAAAATTCAATTAAAAAATTAATTTAAAAAAATCTGAAATATAATTTTTTATTTTATAATTGGTCTAAATCTATAAAATGACTAATTTTACTTGGGTTAAAATTCAATTGTCGAATGATAAAAAATAATTTAAAAAAATTTAAAAAAACTATTATAATGACCGTAGGAAATATAATTAACCTACATTTAAGGGCCGGTATATGGACTCACTCATAGAATGAGTCTTCCTCGGCTTTACATTACAATATTGTTTTATATATATGAGAATAATTTTTTTTAAATGTTTGATTATAATATTATTATTTATTAAATTTAAGATTTGTATTTAGAATCATTTTTAAAATATGTTTTTTTGTTTGTTCGATTGTTCATTACTAACTCACTTAAGGGGAATTGAATGTAAATAATCTAAAAAGAATTGACCATTTTTAAAATATGATAGATATAAAAAAGAATTTAAAAAGGAATGACACAATACTAACTACTATACTATACCACAAAAAAATAACTTATATCTAACTATTACATTGATATATTTGTCAGAGGTAACAGCTCTGCTAATTTTACTTGTCATGTTTATTAAACATATCTATGCATACCTTTCATACATATACATGGTTCTTATAGCCATAGTGTTTTATCTTGTAAATTTAATGGTGATAATGATGGCTACTAGATTGTTGTGTTACATGGAATTCAATGTTCTTTATATATAATCACATCAGTGCAAATTATCTATAATGTACCAATGAATCACTTGAGCATTTTGATAATGTTGTGTCGATTATAATGAGAATCACCATGGAATTTGATAAGATATATAACATTAGTTTGTAACATCGAACAACATGAAAGGAACATTAGTGTAAATTTTAGTCAATTATTTATACCCCATATTACTTAGTGAGTCAATATAAATACAATTGTGTTTGGATATTATGAAGTGTAAAATAAGGTTTTATACTGCCATATTACACATTTGTTTATTATAATATTTACTCATATATATATTAAATCATCAATATATGTTATCGATATCGGTCGGGCAACTTTCAATATGACAAACTTTTTTGTCTTTTAAAGCTGGTGCGACATTGCCTGGATCCTTATTGAGGGCGAGACCAATTTGGCTAGTGTTTCGAGAGACTACACCTTAACCAATTTCTTAGGTTATGTTACTCTATTTTATACTTAACCAATTTAGCATTCACTTAAGCATCCCACGTATACAATAGTAAACAACACCTAGCCTCATGTATAAGACACAAGATATGGTGGCACCCCAACCGGGAGTTCCAAACTTCTTTATATTTAGCATATTTACATATTTATAACAATTACATAGAACAGGGGTGCCCGCAGGACAAAACCACCTGTGGAGGTGCCCAACTAGAAACTGCAATATTCTTAGCACTTATATCTAAGTTCTAGGCCAAGCTCCAACACAAAGCTCCTATGCCAGGAGCCTCAACCAGCTGAACTGACGATATCCTTAGCCTATGCCCCAAATTTCTCTTATGTGTCAATGGCACACTCCAATATTCGATCTTAGCCAAGAACACCGAAGGATTCGCAAACAGAATTGGAACTACCTTGGTCATCCATAAGAAGTCCCTCCCCAAGATCATTGTGTGATCATCCAATGGAGTAGATTCTAAGTCTAACCTTCCATGCCAAATTTCAATTATCATTGGTGCTGCACTAACCCTTCCTAACACTGGATTCAAAGCGGAGTTCACCATCTTGAACTCAGCCTTACTGGACTTAGTTGACTGTGAAGCGACATCACATGTTTCTGATACTCACCAAGCAATGAGTGGCATTAGTGTCCACCAACACAACTAATTTCAATCCACTCACTGTCATATCCGCAAAACATATATCTTACTCTCCTTCCTCTTGCGAACAATCATCTTGACCCACCATCAAGATGCCAAGGCAGGCCATCATTATCTACACAACTTCTAAAACCTCCTTGGAAGGATACTGCACCTGGACCGCACCCATGGCTGCAAGCACTTTAGTCGGTCACTCTTGGACTGCACCCAAGCAAGTTCCAAACTCTCCCTTCCTTAGACTCGTTTTCGTGAAGTGGTCATCTCCATGAATGGAACATCTTGTATTCTTTCTTAGATTCTTGGATGTTGTTGGTTGTGCTTCCTCCTAGGTGTCCTCCCTTGCACATAGTGACTCCAGCCTTACTGTGTTCCAAGCCTCTACTGGGCCTGAAAACCCTTGCACTCGCTTCATCTCGTGTATTCCTTGCAACACTAGCTAATTTGTTCTTTTGTCGTGATCCCGGAACATTTGATTCATTCCGCAAGCGATCTCCTACAAGCTTTTCTTTGTAGATTTCACCAAAGAACCCCATGACTTGTCCTCTTTCTGCACCTCATCATGCCTAACCGAGGTATTAGGAATGCTCTCTAAAGTCCAATGATTTGCAAGCTTCCTTCCACACACCCCTCAAGTGCTCCAAGCTTATTCCGAACACTTGATCAATTAACCTCAACACGTTCTTCGGATTTTGTGACTTAGGAACCTCTTGTGCCATGGAGACTCTTCATTGCAACTTTGGGTGTTATTCACTTCCACACTACCACCTTGTGCACTTGTCAACCTTTGAGACTGCCCCACAAGTGTTTCCTAGTGTTCCTAGCACTCCATGTTGGATCCCTTCACCGATCCTGCCATAGACCTCACGACTTGGTGACCTCGGTACCTCTGGCGTGCTTCAGCAAAGAGATTCTGACCCAAAATCAAACTTCACGTATATAAGTCACTCGATGTCTTACCTTGACGTGTTTCTATTGTCCACATTTTCGTGGGCACTAGCTATGGAGATGAGCACACTTTGTATAGTGAAGTTACTCATGTCACCCAACTGTGTGCACCAAGCTTTTCTACGATACTTTGGAAACTCGTTTTTGTCAAAGAAATTCAACGAAACTTCAGATCATACCGACTCTTTAACCACCTCCTAGACAAGAGTATGGAAAGGATCCCAAACTAAATCCACAAGTTTGCAACATGTTCCACGGAACCTTACCTTCGTGATTTGTATGCTCTAATGCTACCTCGTACGCAGATTTCGACATGACCAATTTTTTCGTCTTCTAGAGCTGGTGCATGTAATGAACAAAATATATAAAATATTAATTAATAAAAAACATATAAACTCATATTTAATAATTAATTATTAAGTCTTGGAAAAGACACATTCTTTGGAATGGTCCCAATAAGTGCCTCTAGATTATGTATATATATTTGGCGCTCTATTATTGTATATCATCATCTTTATATTATCAACTATATGAATTTCTCCAAAATGACCACTACCTTTGGAAACTGAAAACTGTAACCACTCACTGCCATCGCAACCGAGACTCCTCAAGAGTCATCATAGTTATGCTCTTGCACATGCTAAACCTAATGTTGCATCCAATACTTAGTCGATTATGTCATGCCTCCATCCAGTTGGCCACCTAGGATTTGAACTAGTTGGGTAGCTAATCCAACGATCAATCAACATTCACAGGAACGAACTTATTCATGGTTTAACCACCTTTCCTTCTATGCTTCGGTGTCCTCACACAAATTCTACCGAAATCGAGTAAAGTATTCTCTTTTGCCACTCTACTGTGAAATTTCCTTTAACACTCCACACTTAGCTAAATTTTCTAAGGTACCCTTACTGTGAACCCTATGCCCAAACTTCCTATGGCAAAGGATGTGAGCCAATCCATTTTTCCCTTCTCACAAGAACACGAGAGAGTGGAGCCCAAGGCTCCCACCCCCAGAACTCTCAGTAATCAACCCATCCATCTCATGCTTGTTGCACAAGTATTTCAAGGCTATTTCATCCCCATCAGATTTGCATCCCAACTTTTCTAATTGGCATGTTGTTATTTCAGATTCCGCAATCCCGAATGTTAACTTGCTCAAGTATGTTGCCTCTGCACAATAGTCTTTTGAATCTACCCAAGACATCATATCCTCCTTGTCCTATTGCTACTTTCTTCTAGCGCGTTTCCTTGGACCATTGCTTTTCCCTCTGCATGGGGAAAAATTCTTGCCAACACAATCATCATGGTGTTGCAAGATGTCTAATCCCAGTTGCCTCTCTTTCTGGTCATCATACTCTCAAGAGTTCCTAAATTTGCTTCGACCTCCATGGTCTTCCCCTCTTTTTATTTTTCGTGAAATAAATACTATGCATTTAAGTGGGCTAGGACTGCATCTGCTTCAATTGGATGACATACTATTTCCACCAACTTGTCATGTGTCAACTAGGACTCTAGGATTCCAATGGCATGGATGTAGAAGGACACAATCTCTGCTACATCTTGTTTCAATAATTCTTCACCCTCACCGTCACCTTGATATTCACTTCTTCTCACTAGAGACACCTTAGTATCCTCCGCATCATTTACCAAATCATCTACCCATTGTTCGCATCCTTGGTCCAGCACCTCCTCGCATTAGTCCACATCAAGACATGACTTGTCTTTCCCAAGAGAATTCTCGTCATGAGCTCGTTGGTCCAAGTTGTCATCACTTTGGCTACTTGAGAACTTGTTCGAAGTGTTTCCACCCTTGAATTCTACTGCCTCAACTGGTGCTTCCACCCTCAACTTCTACTACCTACACTGGTGCAAGATGCATCTTGCTCCCATAGTGCTACGGATGGTCTTTCGTAAAACACAACAACTTAATATTCTTTGCAACTAAGTCTTCTCTCAACTTCAACGAAGTCAATTTATCAGCCAAACAATAAATTTCCTTTGTTGCATCTGTGTTCCCCTTTGCCGATTAATTCTTGCTACTATTGCATAATGCTAAGAAGCCTGTCCGTGGGCTTTCTAGGATCCTCAACCAACTTAACTGAGGATATCCTTTTCCTATGACCCAACTTTCTCTTGTATTTAAATGACACACTCCAAGCTTCGAGCTTATCTAAGAACACCAAGTGATTTTCAAAAAAAACCAAAACTGTCTTGGTCATCCGTAAGAAGTCCTTCCCAAAGATCATTGCATGATTGTCCAATGGAGTAGCTTTTAATTCTAACCTTCCATGCCACCTTCTGATTCTCACTAGTGCTACACTAACCCTTCTTATCACTGGCTTCATGGTAGAGTTGACCATCTTGAACTCGGCCTCACTGGACTCAGTTTGACTGTGAAGCGACGTCATAGTTCTACTACTCACCAAGCAGTCAGTGGCACCGTTGTCCACCAACATGTCTACTTTCAATCCACTCACTGTCACATCCACAAAACATAGACCTTGCTAGCATTCCTCTTGTGAACCAATATCTTGACCCACCATCAAGATTCCAAGGCATTCCATTACTTCCTACAACACTTCCAAAACCTCCTTGGAAGGCTATTGCACCTGGACCGCACCCATGGATGCAACCACTTTAGTTGATAGTTCTTGGACTGCACCCAAGAAAGCACCCAACTCTCCCTTCCCTGGACTCCTTTTTGTGAATAGATAATCTCCATGAATGAAACATCTTGTAGTATTTCTTAGGTTCATGGATGTCACTGGTTGTGCTTCCTCCTAAGAATCCTCCCTCGCATAGAGTGACTACATCCTCACTGTATTCCAAGCCTCTACTGGCTCTTGCAACCCTTGCACCCGTTTCATCTCTTGTCTACCTTGTAATACTAGCTTCTTTGTTCTTTTGTCGTGCTCCCAGAACATTTTCTTCATTCCGCAGGTGATCTCCTGCAAGCTTCTCTTCATGGATTTCTCCAGAGCATCCCATGACTTATCCTATTTTCGCACCTCATCGTGCCTAACCAAGGTATCAGGAATGCTCTCTGAATTCCAACGATTTTCAAGCTTCATTGGACACATCCCGCAAGTGGTCCAAGCTTGTTCCAAAAACTTGATAAGTTCACCTCAACATCTTCTTCGGATTTTGTGACTTAGGTACCTCTTGTGTCATGCAGACTATTCATTGCAACTTCGGGTGTCCTTCACTTCCACACTAGCACCTTGTTCACTTATCATCATTTGAGACTGTCCCACAAGTGTTTCTAGGTGTGTCTGGCACTCCACACTGGCTTCCTTCAACGATCCTGCTACAGTCCTCTCCACTTAGTGACCACGGCACCTCTGGCATGCTTCAGCAAAGATCTTCTAACCCAAAACCAAAATTCACCTATATAAGTCTCTCGATGTCTTACCTTGACATGTTTCTGTCATCCACATTGTTGTGGGCACCTATTGTGGAGACGGGCACACTTTGCATAGTGAAGTTACTCCAATCACCCAACTATGTGCACCAACCTTTGTTGCGATACTTTGGCAACTCGTTTTTGGCAAAGAACTTTAATGAAACTTCTAATCATGCCGACTATTTAACCACCTCCCATCCAAGAGTATGGAAAAGAGTCCAATCTAAATCCACAAGTTTTCCCCACATTCCATTGAACCTTAATTTCGTGATCTATATGCTCTGATACTACCTCTCACGGAGCTTCTAACATTACCATCTTTTTCGTCTTCCAGAGTTGGCGCATGTAATGAACAAAATATATAAAATATTAAATAATAAAAAACATATAAACTTATATATAATAATTAATTATTAAGTTTTGGAAGGGACACATTCTTTGGAATGGTCACCATAATTGCCTTTAGATTATGTATATATATTTGGCACTCTCTTATTGTATATCATCATCGTTATATTATCAATTATATACATTTCTTTTTAATCCATTATGGATTATTAGTTTTACTATTCTTACGAATAATTGTTCATGTGTGTATGTGAACCGGGTTGGTTCACTAAATTTGGTATTAGAGTCATTCTTTTATAAAACCAACCCACGGTTTTATTTTCCAACCCCATCCATTTCATGAAGCATCTTGTTATTGAAAAAGGAATTACTTTTAATAAGTGGTTACAAAGGATTTATGTGAAATATAAAAAATATTTTTATTAGTGAAGGCTGAACAAAAATAGAATAAAAAATAAAAGAATATAGTGGAATTCAGTATTCAAAGAAAAAAAATATAAAATTTATATCAAGGAAGTTTTGAAGGAACAAAAAAGCTTTGAAGCCTATTATTTATTAGTGGAATTTGGATGAAAATATCGACAAAAACAAATGGAGTCTTGTGATGAAAAACAAGGAAGATTCCCAAGCACTTCAAAAATTTATGCTTCAGTGTTATTTCAAATAAAAGGAACAATCAAATGGAAAGATATTATTTCTATTGCTCCCATTGAGCACAATAATTATATTAGTGTTGAATTTGTTGTTGAGTTTCAAATATAGATGAAAGGCTAGACTTTTGGAATAAGCAAGAATATGAAATAAGCAATTTACAATTGAACATTGGAGATTATACTGGTGTCTCACAATTCATAGTTATATCCTTACGCAGCGATGATGGTGACCTAATTTGGGGATTATCTTGGATAAAAAAATTGGGGACTTTTATCTTAAATGTTGAAAAGAAGTTTTTGACATTTTCTTACAAGACGAAGAAATTCACATTGCAGGACATTAAAATCAAGTCAGATTCAGAAGGTGCTTCATCTGAAGACTTCAAAGATATATCAAAGGTGATTTCGCAGGAAAATAAGACGTCAATACAAAGAATACATAAAGAATTCAACAAAGTTGTCATGGAAAAAGACGAATATATCTCTCATCTAAGAGATCATAATAAAAAATTACTTGTTCAAATCAAGAAGACAAAGGATAAAACATAGTGCAATCAAAAGTTAGAAGAGGAGATTCAATATCTCCATAAAAAATTATCAAGAAAAGACGAAGAAAATTATTCCTTAATGAAGGTCAATCAGGAATTACTAGAACAAATAAAAAAGTTAAGAGAAGAAGAGAAAGAGAATCGAGATATTCAAAAGGAATTCGACAAGTCAAACTATAATGAAGAACTCTTATGCTTAAGGAGACATAACCAAGACTTATACAAGTTAAGAAGCTAAAGCATGATAATAAATATTTAGAAGAAGAGTTAGATCACAAAGAATCATTATTCAACCAAGAAACGATGACTAGCCCAAAAGAGAAGTCATTAGATGGTCAAATTCAAACATCTAAAAGTGGAACCAATACAAAGTTAGTGGGCGTTCAAATTGAGAAGAATGCTTATATTTACAAATCACTACAAACATAAAAAAAGAAGGTTCTGAAGAACAATCACAAAATATTAGGATGCCTTATCGTCATCCAAATCACAAGAATTGTTATGACAACAACAGGGTCAAAAGGAACATACATTGATGAGTTGTGATTTCAAAATAGAATGGATACAAAATCAATAGAGTATGTGGAAGCAAAAAAAGAGATGTTCCATCCAACAAATAGATCAATAAAAATTCCCAATGAAGATTAACTTGGGATGGACCACTTCATAAATGATGCGACATTTTTACTGAATGTTTAAAAGAACATATCATCTTGTTTCATCGTGTATCGTAGCTACTAGCACAGAAGATCACAAGAAATCATTACGAGTAAGAACAAGGGACAATGTATTCTCTAATTGCGCTTTGAGGAAAAAGCATTTCTAGCGGGGGAAATGCAATAAAAAATATATATATAATATTAAATAATAATAAACATATAAACTTATATATAATAATTAATTATTAATTCTTGGAAGGGACACAATTTTTCGAATGATCACCAAAAGTTCCTCTATATTATGTATATATATTCGACATTCTCTTATTGTATATCATCATCTTTATATTATCAATTATATACATTTCTTTTTATTTCATTACGGATTATTACTTTTACTATTCTTATGGATAATTGTTCATGTGTGTATGTGAACCGGGTTGGTTCACTATAGTGCGGAACTACCTGTATCTTTGTTGAGGGTGAGACCAACTTGGACGGTGTTCCGACAGACTATGTCTTAACCAATTTATTATGTTGTGTTACTATGTTTTATACTTAGCCAATTTAGCATTCACCTAAGCATCCCAAGACAACAATAAACAAAACTTAGCCACATGTATAAGACACAAGATAATGTGGCACCCCAATCGCATTCCAAAATTCTTTATACATAGCATATTTACATATTTACAACAGTTACATAGAATAGTGGTTCCCGCAGTCCAAACTTCTTTGTACGTAGCATATTTGTACATATTTACAACAGTTACATAGAATAGTTACTGTCATGAGCTTCTAACCATGATCTTGCACTGTGTCGTGCCCCTGCTGAGCCTTCTTACTGGCGCATGCCTCTCCTACGAGCATGATTAAGTTCTGTTGCTCCCTAGAGAAGCTCTAGATCCAAGCTTGTAATGCCTCGTTTTGACATTACCACCTGAACTACTATTATATGTTGTATTTGCTTGATTGTGAGACTTCGCCGGTTTGACGATACTGTGGACATATGGTTATATTATTTTTTCAATATATATGTGTCAGTGTGTGATGTTAGTATTATGATATGTATCATGTGTTAGTTATGTCTCAAATATGCAAGTTAATGAATGACGAGTATGTGGATATCGTTAAAGTTATTTGTTGAACGAATGAATATTATACCAAGTGCATGGTGAATATAATCAATTGATTATTGTTGTTATGTTATGACGAAATGTATATGTACATGTTGAGGATTTGTGCACGATATTCTAGATTGTATGTCGAGGACTGACTTACAGGTTAAAATGGCTAAGTGATAGCTGGATCCTACGAGGTAGGAGAGCCTCGGGGACATGGACTCCAAAAGATAAATGGTATGCAAGTGATGCATTATTTACTTCCGCGTGATTATTATGTTGTTTATTATGATGTATGGGTGGGGTAGGGTTTCAGGAAACTCAACCACACAGATTGGTTATATGATGACAAACTGAGTACAAGTGCAATGCAGTTATTATGTCGGTGTGGACATAGTCCCTTGTTCCATTAGGGGGGTGGAGGATTTACCCACCGTTTATCCCCGAAACCCAGAGTCACGAGAGGGTTGTGCTATGGTGCACTCCCCAAGGTGTGTGATGATGAATGGTGGTTTCTTGCTGGGGAATATTGGTCGATGTAGTCGACACTTCCGCTTATGGGTGTTAGCTAGAGCCGGTGATGACTTGACACTTCAGGGTAGTCCAACAGAGGAAATGACAGGATGTGGAAGTTAGTTGTGATTTAGGTAGATGATGTAGGTAGATACGTGTAGCTTGAAGTCAAGATGAAAACAAGATCTAACTTTGTGTGGGGAAAAAACCTTGATTAATTATGTGTCATAATTCAGTAATGTATGAATTGCCGTAACTTAATAAGATGCAGTTAGGTAAAAGACTGTACCTTGAAAACTATGTTAAACATGTGTTACTGAACAATAAATTTCATGATTATGATTGATGTATGTGATTTAGTACTGTTAGTGTACTTACGCGAGGTATGTAAGCAGTAGCTACGCTTGCATAACTCGCCTACATATCTATAAATTGCGTGAAATATTGCTAAATAATAATGTTAATTATTGTGGATTAATAATTAATTATTGTTGATTAATAAACGAGCTATGGTTAACCTAGGTAGTAACTAATGCAATTTATTAGTAATGCTTGATTGATTTTTATTAAATTTATTTAGTCAATACTAAGGGTTAAAAGTGTTAAATGCAATTATCATGCCAATTAGGTTAATATTAAATTGATCGGTTAATATTAATTAGGTGTTAATAATGTTAACTGATAATAATAAAACTATCATTATCATTAGCAATGGTTGTTAATTAGTTTAATTATAAATTATGGTGTAATTAATATGGAACTAGGTGAAGGAGTTGATTAAGTCTTAGTTAATATTAATTAATTAATATAAATGTACATTCATAATGATGTGAGTTATATTGATAGGATTATTATTGATAATTGATAGATTAAATTAGTTTGAATTTATAATTAAAAGGGTAATTAGGATATTAGAAGTGTGTTAATCATTAGTTAAATGACTAGGTTGTTATTAATTAATCAATGACAATTAGTATTAATTAATCATTATCAATTAAATGACTATTATGAATAGTTGGATGTTGAACAAAAAAAATAATGATATATTATTACAACGATTAATTAATAGAAACTTTTGTAAAACATGAGGGTGATAATTAAATAAATGAAATTGTAATTATTTAAACTTGAAAAGACAATAGCGGTGGAACCGCATTAATAAATTTAGTTAACTTTTACATATGGTATTAGCATCAAGAATTTAAAAAGATAATATTTATAAATAATTGGTAAATAAATTAATTAATTAACAAATGTATTGATAAGTATTAATGAATGTGGTCATATCTCGAGGAAGGAAAGAAAAGAGGACTGGCATATTAGTTAGAATTTAATGGGGAGGATAAGGGTAGTAATGGGGAGCATAGAGTTGGAAGGAAGAGGGGGTTAAGTGCAAGGATGGATTTGAAAGAATGGACCTTTCTTTTGGATGTTTTTATTCGTAGGATAACTTAGAAAATTGCAGAGCAGAAGAGAAGGGGTTGGGTTGGAGAAATTTCAGAAGGGAAAAACTGTGGTTGGCATGTACTCGGTTGGATTTCACTTGGGAGAAAATTGCAGAGCAGGAGAGAAGGGGTACCTTTGGAGTTGGGTGGTCGGAGAGATCTCGCCAGTTTGTATGGTGGCATACTTGTCTGGTCGGTTGAGTTTCATAAGGTTTGGGAAAGCTTTGGTTGCAGGGCATACAACAAAAGGGAAAAGGTGCAACAAAAAGGATCTACTAGCTATTAAGAGGTATTTCTCCTAAAGGTATACTAATCCATTTCTAACCCTGTTAGTTTTACTATTTCTAGTTATTTGAAAATGGAAGTTTTGTAAATTAGTACATATGTATATATATGTTGTTGAACCTGCACAAATTAGAAAATATTAGAAGTAATAAAACAACACATTATTATAGAGTAAACTAGCACACTTATTTACCAACATGTAAATGCTATTTTTTACAGGTTTTTACACTAAGAAAAACTAGAAACAAAACATGAATTCGATGCAATCAGAAGTGAAAACTTTTACAAAGTATGCAAAGAGTAAAATAATAAATTGTATTTAATTATAAACATGAAAAACTAGGGTTGGAACCCTACAAAGCTTCATTCATTAAAATTGTGCCTTGTCAAGACTCTACCCAAGAGCTCCTAAGATGATTTCCCAATTGTGCTAGGTGTGTGGCCCACGTAGCCTACACTTCACTTTCATGCCTGCCGAACTCAGAGCTCCCTTGGACGTGCTTTCTTTCCAATACTTGGTTTCTTGAATTCCTCTTTCCTTGGTTTCCCATTTTTTATTTATATGTGTGAGTTGTCGTGTGGGTGCAACCCAAGTGTGGTCCAACACCTCACTTTTCAACATGCTTCCATCCCATGCACCCGACGTGCCAATCCATAAGTGTGCCAAGTCCACCGTTCGCTCGCTTGATAAGTTGGGCTTGCGTGCTCCCAACCTGTGTTGGAGCTTCCATCATGGTGGACAAACAACAATTTTGGGGCTTCCAAAATGAATTTCTCTATGCTACCCATCATGGCTCCCAAAATGTTCCACAAACCGAGCTTCCAGCCCATGCACTTCATGTTAGGATTCCATCTCACTATAGTCACCATGTTTGTCGGTGAGGTATTGAAGTGGTGTCGCACTCGAGATTGCCACGATTCAGGATTCTAAGTGTGAGCAACTACCCCTTCTCTTGGCCACATGCCCCACCGGGGTCCCATGTTGCCGACGAGATTTTATTTCAAGCTTCCAACACCTGATTAATTTGGTGTGGCCCTTCACAAAGCTTCCAAGTCTCTACTTGGTGCGTATGCCAACCCACTCAATCTTCCTCGCCGAGCTCCCAAATCATGCCTCTTGGGTGAGCATCATGCTCGTCTTGGGTGCACGGAGGTTGGATAGGTTCCTATGGCACCAAAGCTATTACAATATCCCTTAATGCATGAGAGGGTTGATATTTGGGCTTTGTTGAAAACTAATTTTATTTGCTTTGTGGAAATGGCTTGTTATCTTGTAAGTATTTTGCTCACAACTAACCCTTCAGAATTTGTATGAATTTTTTTGACTTATTTTTTTTGGAGAATGTTCATTAGCAAGAACTCCTCATGAATTCAAATTGATCCATTCCACATCTTTGTAATTTTTTTAATTTTTATGATCACTAATTTTGCTAAAAATTAGACCCACTTGATATCTAGGTTGTGTTTCTATTTTTAAGAACATGTGTTGATCATATTTTTCTACATAAGGTTGGACATGCTGGAACATCTTTTATATATATATATAATAAAAATTATGTGTTCTATATTTTTGTATTTTTAAGTCAAGTTGGTAGTATATTTCTTGTTAACTTATAATTATCCAACTTTTTTTAATTGCTTAATAATTCTATCTTCTATATTTTTGTATTTTTAATTTAAGTTAATGATATATTACTTACTAATTTATAATTATCCAAATTGTTTTAATTAAAAAAATTTAATATACTTTTGCAAGAAATTGAAGTCATTACACTCTTATTACAATTGTTATTTGGAGAAGTAATTAGGATACCATTCATATTTTCATATAACACAAATAAAAAAACCATAACCATACAAAACATTTATGAGAGACAACAATAGCAATGTAGGGTAAGAAAATTTGTGTCCGGGGATCAAGGTCAAAGAAGGAATTTTTTTATGTGGACCTCTAAGTGAGTTGGTTTCATTTCAAATCTAAACAATGTGGTGTCTTTTCCATTTTTAAGAATTATTCACATTTAAATACAATTAATGCTTCATATATAAATTTTTAAAAGATTTCACTAATACAACTTTTAGCTTTGGTGATAATTTATAAGTGAATATTTTTTTCTTTAACTCAATCAAAATTACATGACAAAGAATACATTTTAACACAACTTATTCTCTTAAGACATTCATAAATAAATTATTAATAATTAATTTGTTATATATATATTTATAATAATAAATACCAATATTAATAGTTAATTATTAAAAGTGTAGTGTAAAATTTCTATAGTTTTAAATGGAAATTTTTTATTTTCCGGACATAAATTTTTAAAATTTTTGGTTACAATTCTTAAATTCTTAAATTTTAGGTGCCCCAAAGATTTTTGATGGCGTTGAATCCATTTTTACCATCAAAATCACCATTAAAACACATTCAGATTATTTAAATTAAAAAAATATCGAATTTCGATAAATATCCACCGTCCAAGCCAAATAATCAAATTTTTAGACAACTCCATTATTAAAATACTATATTAATTTTAAATTATTTACACTTAACCTCACACTTATATACATCATTGGAAGAACTATTTTCTAAATCATCGTAAAAGCCTTTAGCCAATAGCATAATTTTGAGAATTTAAATGCTATTAATTGGAATTTTTAAAAAAAATTGCAGGATTCTATCAAAATCGCACTGGAAACAACCGTTGGCATTAGAACATTTAGGGAACTCGATATTTTGTTCTAGACAAATGATAATAGAGCAAATAATTGCACCGATAGGTGTTTATATCCTAGAATTTGGGGTAGATTCTCGTTTATGCTTTTTCTAGATTGCACCAGGATTAAACAAGTGTAATGTCGAGATTGATTTTATGGTATTAGTTCCAAATTCGAAATAACAATTATTAAAAAAATATACAAAAATTAACTATTAGTGTTCACAAACCCCAAGTTAAGGGGTTGTGCTAGTTAATCATTAATTCGAGTGCTCAACTAATTCACTTAGTCAGTCCAACTCTTGTTTGTGCTCTCTGTAAAAAAAAAAATCTTGGGAAATGATTATCTTCCATCAACACACTGACCCCGTCCTTGGCTCATAAAATATTGCGTGCAACAACCTAAGGCAAATTGTCTAGGGTTTCTTCCTAGAAACTTTTTAACGTTTTCACCCAGCAACTAGTGTTTCCTGAAACCCTTGACGCTAAGACATTATTATCCTTAGACACGCATTCAGCCCCTTAACACAACTCATTCTACCTATATCCTTAGATGAACATCCTATCTCTTATTGCGAATTTGAATATTAAAGTCCACTGTAGGTTTAGTCAAGCTCCAAGCATGAAATAACACAACTCCATTTTCAGCTAGCCGCATTATTTCACAGCTAAAATTTGGCAACCTTTTTCTACAATACTTTTTGAAGCATGCTCACAAACAAGATCTATTGTTTGACATTGGATAGATCTCAAGTCATGTTGATCTAATGCCCAACAATTCTTTGATCCAGCTTTTAAAGGATGGTACAGAAGTATCACAATACTGGGGTTTGCTCAGGGCGTTTGTCACCATTGCAATCTAGGGATTTTGACAAATGGAAGCACCAAGTTTGTATCCTTCTAACGACCAAGCTCTTCAGCATATCACTAGGGACCTTAGGCATCACCCCCAGCAACTCTGATCGGTAGTATAAAGAAGCACATACGTGGGATTCAGAATTTCCGGCCTCATATCATTCGACTACTTTGGGATCATGTCAACAGAGATCAACGGCATTATTTCATCCTCTTCTTCAATAGATATTAATGTCTCTTCTCCTCGAGGATTGTATATGATTTGGTTGGTCTTCTTTTGGGGTACAAACAATTTACTTTGGTTTTCTCCCATTTGTTTGAATCATTCGCTACATCTTACTCTTGTTATAGATTGATCCTCTGCATCAATACATATGCATTCAAGCATAGTTATCAAATTCGCCTGAATTAGGCTAATCAATAAGGAAATTCGATCTTTCGAATGGGCTAATCAATAGGGAAATTCAACTCTTCGATTCGTGTGACGAATTTCTTGATTTAATTTTCTCCATTAGGTCCTGCTTTAATTGTTCACTTTGTGGCATTGTTGAAAGATTCTCTAGAGGTCCTTCTTGAGGGGAATGACCAATGAGAGGATCTGTTGAAGTTGAAAACGCTTTGTAAATTCAATAAACATGTTTGTGGTGCAGACCTACAGGGTTCAGACACAACTAAAACACTACAGGGCTGCAAATATCAAAGTACGCAGCACATTAACACATCGGCCATTTAACATTAAACATAGGAATCCATTTTTTAATAGTTCCTCTTTCTATTAAAATGCATAGTTAAAATTTAAAGCTCTCATTCTCTAAAATCAATTAAAAAAGAAGTTTGAATGCCTTGATGGTCTCAATCTCAGGCAGGGTTTTACATTCCCGTCAAAATATTTGAACCCAGAACAAAATTACATATCTCATTGGCCACTCGGTCTTCTTCTCTTGTCTCTCTGTACGATTCTTCGTTTCTTCATGGAAAAAATCCTATGTCCCTTTCGATATCTTCTTCTCCAAGCTTCTCATCTCCCTCCTTTTTTATCTCGTAAAAGTCCCACACCAAGAAAAAAACCTTTCAAAATTTAATGTTTCCATTAATATACCATAGGACAAATATTTGGTCCCTTAATTTCTTTATTTTATTTTGGGCCTTTAGTGAAATTAAAATAATGACCCAAAGGGAGCCACACATTCCTTTCATATATGGCCAAATCTAAAATTTGATTCATGCATTAAAACCATTCACGAGATGGTAGAAATATAAAAAATGAAAAACTTGTGGGCCCTCGCACGAAGTTGATGGATTGTTTAGATGCAATTTTAGTTTCGTGAAACGCACGAAAGTTAAGTGAAACCAAAACGATCAAGCGTTCCTTTGAACTAGGCATGGGTAGAACCGAGCCTGCCATGTCATTTAACACGCAGGAAAGACACTGAAAACACTCGAACATTATGGAAATACATAACTCTCTGGCATTATGTATTTCTATAACACTCGAGCGTTATAGAAATACATAATGCTCTAGCATTATGTTTAATATCTATACACAAAACATTATCCTTGAAACCTTATTTAATATTTCCTTACCAAGAAAATATTTCCTTTATTTCGGTATCCCTCCTTATCTTTAAGGGTTTTAGGCTTCATGTTGTATGAGTTAGGAGGTTAACTAGGGATTTGGTGTTAGGGGTTAAGGGATTAGAGTTAAATGAATAGAGGGGTTTAGGTGTTTAGAAATTATGGGGTTGGAGGGCTAAGGATATAAGAGGTTATGGGGTTTAAACTCAGGGTTACTGGTTAGTTGTTGAGGCATTAGAGGTAAACAGGTAAAGGGGTCAAGGTTCTTAAGTGTTAATGGATTTAGTTTTTAAAAGGGGTTTAGGGCTCCAGGTTTAGGGGCTTAGGGATTTAGAGGTTAGACATTAAGGGCTTAAGTGTTTGTGGATAAAGTAGGGATTAGGTGTTCTGTGTACTTAGGTGCTCAGAGAAAAAGGGGTTTAGGGGTTAGGGGCTTTAGGGGTTAAGGGATTGAGGGCACCAATGTTAGGGAATTAGGGTTCAAGAGGTTAAGCATTAAAGGTGGAGGGTTTAAGTGTTAAGGGCTTAGGAGCTTAGTGGTTAAGGACATAAGGGTTAGGGGATCGATGGTAATTTAAGAGGTGAGGCCTTTAGGGGTTAGCAGATTTATGGGCTAAGGGATTTATGGTTTTATGGTTAGGATGTTAGGGTTGATCTGGTTAAGGGTTAAATGTCAAGGGGTTAAAGGATCAAACGCTTTGGGGTTAAGGGCTTAATGGATTCTCAGAGATGAGGGATTAGGAGTTTTTAGGGATTTATGGGTTTTGGGATTTACGGATTATGGGTTAGGAGTTTTAGGGTTAGCAGGTTAGCTAGGACTTAGGGGCTGTGGGTTAAGAGTTTAGAGGTAAAGGCATAAAGTGGTTAGCAAGTTTAAATATTTATTGGTTAGGGAGTTCAGCAGATAGGGGGTTAAGGGGTTTTATGGGTTATGGTATTTAGGGGTTAAGGATTTTAGGGATAAATGGTTAGGGGGATAGGATTTAAGGGGTTAGGAGTTAAGGACCAAGTAGTTAAAGGTTTAATTGTTAGGGGTTAATGGCTAAGTCTTTAGGGCTTTAGAGGTTTGGGCTTTAGGTATTATAGGTTAGGTTGTTTAGCGGTTAGGGGTGGATTAGGTCTTAAGGGTTAGGGGTTGTGGGATTAGAGGTAAATTTTTTAAGGGGTTTAAGGGTTAGGGGATTTAGGTCTTAAGGGATTTAGTGCTCTAGGGTTAGGTTCTTAGGGTTTATGACGTTAGGCCTTAATGGTGAAGGGGTTAAATGATTAAAGGCTTATAACGGGTAAACTAGAGCTTAGAGGCTAATGCACAAGCCTAAGTGAGAATTCCAAATTCAAGAGAGGAGAGATCAATCCCAAGGGATAGAGATCAAGAAAACATAGAGGTCTCATCCAAACAAAGAGCACACATGCAAACGTAGAATCCACAAGCAAATGCAGGTTGCACTGGCACAAGAGATGTCACACATGCAAACGTGGTGTAGAGATAAGCAATTATTTTACCTCTATAGGGTAAAGTAGAGCTTAGACGCCAATGGTTACAGGATTAGAGGTAAATAATTAAAGGAATTAAGGGGTTTAGGGGTTAGGGGATTTAGGGGTAAATGGATTTAGGGCTCTGGGTTAGGGGGTTAGGTTTTAAGTGGTTAGGCATTAAGGGCTTAGGTATTAAAGCAAGGATAAAATCAATTTTATGGAAAACCAATGGTTGTATCATGTATTAATTTGTGAAACCTTTCCAATGCATCAAGCTATTCGTGATTCCAATAAAATATGAGCGATTTACCAACTTTTCCAACGTGGGACATAATTTTAGCATGACAATCTAATGAGTCCTAATATTTGGCTAAATGAAGCTTATAGTTGAAAATTATTTTGAGTTTTCACTTGGTATCAATGGTTATAATTTCATTAACCTCATCTAGGGAAGAAACTTATTTCTCATCAAGAAAAAAAGGAGCAAAAAGAGACTAAGTGATGGAATTCCCCTTGGAGGCCTAGTTAGGTTTTATAAGTAAGGAGGGCGCAGCAATGAGGGGATATGAGTAAGGAGGCAACCCAAATCAAGTGAGAGGGAGTGTAAATATCATTCCACTGCACTTATCAATCACTTGGAATTACCTTATATAGCTAAGTGGGGTGCTCCTTTTCCCATTCACTCATTTATGGATTAATTAACAACTTAATTATGAAATAAGTCAGTTTATCCCTAAGTCATCCTAAACACCCTCTAAGTGGAATATTCTCTTATGATATGAATAGTTTTCATAGTTTTGTTTGCAAGTGACTAATGATGCTTCATCATAAATCCTATTGGGAGTGGAAGAGGTGTCCATTGGCCCACACTATGGAATGGAAGAGTTTTTTCTCATCCCATGGAGTATGGATGAAGAAAACTCATCTTTTTGTACACATGCGGCCATATTTTGAATTTGATGAGAGAGATGAGTTTATGAGAAATAAACTTAACCATTTTTTACTAAGTATAAGTGAGGGAGCCAGAGCCATTGAAGGAAGAAGAAGGTAAAGCTTCATTTCATGTCCATTCCAAGCATAAATGTTGGAATTTTTAATGGATTTGTTATGGTTTTTTTGCAAGATATCCATTGGAGTTATTATCAGTAGGAATTAATGGAGAGTCAAGTAGAAATATTAGACATACCATCTCATCCCTACCATTCACTCTCTTTTCTTCTTTTGGCATTTTTCTCTTTTGGAAAATTGCCATTTTTCCCTCTATTTGTACTCAAAAGTATTAAAAAAAACAAGGTGAGGTTATAGAAAAAAATATCCATAATGCATGCACACTCTTATTCTTTGTTTTTTCACAAATTTAAGCTCTTGTATCGATCCCCATCATTTTATTTTAAGAAAACCGCATTTAGACCTTCCTGAAATAGTAATTTTTCCATTTTCAGAAGTTTTATCCATCATATTTGGACCAAAATTTTTATGTGGAGTCTTGGGACCTGTAAGATAACATGGTAAAAATTTCGTCTTAGGCTAAGAATTATTTCGCTTGTTTTGAAATTCTTTATGTTTATAGCAATAGGTTAATTTTGGAAAGTCATGAGATTTTGAGATATTTGGAAATTTTCAAAGGGTAACTGTATTATTAGACATTTCTGAGTATATGTAACTTGATGGACTCATCAATTGAGTTCCTTAATCGTCAATTTTGAATAATCTTGCTAAATTAAGGATAATTGCTTATTTGGTCATAAAATTTAAAATTAAGGTTTCTAGATCACAAATAGGCATAAGGAATAACTTATATCACTAAATCCATTATCAATAATGTAAAAATGAGTGATCCTGTTTTTTAGGGATTTTATTAAATTTTCACTAAATAATTCCTAGAAAATAGGATTAAGCTTGAAATAAATTCCTAGGACAAATATATGCTCTTTGGCTTTACGAAGGTTGGTAAACTCAATTTTACAATTTATGGACCTCTAATTATTTTTTTATAAATTTCTGAAGTTTAATTGAAAAAATTGGATAATTTTCATTAGACTTCGGAAAATTAATTATAGAAAATAAACAAAGCAGAGATAAAAGGATGAATTTACAGAGATGATTCTAGTCAAGAATAGAAACCATAGAAAGAATTTACAAGCCCCAAAATGGATTTTAAAACCTCATTTTGACAATTAAGGGATTTGGAAAATTCAACAAGTTCAAGAAAGTTGAGAGAAAAATCAAAGGGAATGTAAAGTAAGAATGATAGTTAATGAATTCCAATCTAATATTGATTATAATTGTTTTCAATTTAAATTGATGAGTCTCATATCAAAATTCTCAATGGGCATAAAGATATAATTTGTAACATTCGGTAAGTTGGTTTAAATGTCACATTTTGCGGCATTTAGACAATCTTCATAACTGTTTAGCTAGTTTCCAGTTTGTTTTAATTGTTAAATGGATTTTTTAAAATTCCCCTTTGAGATCGATGTGTAAGCTCTCATGATGACAAGTGCTCACAATGAACATTGAGAAAGCTGAAGTTGAACTAACAAAGACCATTGTTTGAAAGCGAGCACTATAACCATGAAGAAGGGGAGATAATTTTCGATCAGTGATGTCAATCCATCAAGTTTTGAATACTCTAATGAATAAGATCTTAGCAGTAAGAAATCAACAGAGTCAACATTTCACAAAAGACAAATTCCAATTAGTGACAAAAGTCACCCAAGGACAAATTAGTGCAATACTAAAGGTCACCCAAGGGTGAATAAAGTAAAGTTTTTTTATTCAAATAATTCCTAAAATATGAAGGGAATATAGGAGGCCAAGGGTCACCTTGCCTTGGGATATATATTGTAATATGATTTGATGAGAAGGGGCTTTTGGCTCTTGAACATTTTAATGTACTATTGTTGAACTATGAACGAGGAGAAGCCATGGATTAGCTATTGGACATGGATACTTATGTTATGTGGATGAATGTCGTGAACTACTCCATGCACTTTCACATGTGGATATGGAGTAATATTATTTCATATTTTTTAATGGACTCTTCCTACAACTCTCTATTTCTTATTCATATGTTATTTTTGTTCATTTTCTTTCTGTGGGTAGTGAAATCAGAATGATAAAAATAAAAGTATTATTCTAATATTTGTGTTCTCATTTGTTCAATTATTTATATGCTTCTTAAAACACTTATTTGAATTCTTAAAATAGATGTTCAGTTGTTATTTTGTTGCTAACTCTCTTTAATATCACTTCCAACTAGGATAGGTTAGTTTAGATAGGAACTGCATTTAGGTTAGATGATCTTCCATTTTATCTCTTAATTCTAAAACCATAAACTGTGGACTGGGCCCCAACTAACGAAACCTCAATAAGTAATGGTTGTCAGGACAAAATATGGACGAGTTCCCTATTCCAAATGATTTAGGGTCTAATTGGGACTTCTTATCGGGGATAACCCCTGTTATTGGCCCTAGGTCATTTTGACCCATCAACAACACATAAGGACCACAAACCTATAGAAATACAATCAAGTTATGCATGAAAATGGAAAACAAGTTCCTTGAATATTATAGACCTAAAACGAATAAGAAGAAAGATAAAGATGAATTTTTCAATATCTGGAGATAGAATTTAAGAAGTTAAGGGAGGCAAAGAAGCACGAACCAAAAATATTATCCAAACAACAACCCAGGGATAACCAGGAGGCCACAATATCTAGTAATATGAGTAGTTTTAACTACAAGAAAACACACAACACAAGTGAGAATTCCTTGAACAACAACTTGAAAAAAACCCAAAAAACAAAGCAGCCCTTATAGATTAAAATTTTTAGAAGATAACAGTTGAGGAGAATTGTGAAACCAATGCCTTGAACAACAACAAGCCCAATGTGTCTATTGAATAAAATAAAAATCAAGAAATCAAACGACAGTACAAACATTACCCAAAGGGAAAGTAGCATGTAAGTCTTATGCTTCAGACCTGGGGATACATAGAAAACAATGATATATTTAACATCCATGGGGTTTTCGTTTGTTCTCTCTACAACCCAAGAAACCATGAAAAAAATAGTGCCCCATACTACTGAAGTGATTCCAAGAAAAGAGTTGCAAAATTATCCAAATCTAGTCACCAACAAAGGAATCCCACATCAAAACTCAGCAATGTCTGGGAGGTTATTCCCAACCCCTATCAAATATAGAGGACGACTTAGATTTTGACACCCAAAAATTGATATACTAAGAAGAAATCCAAGAAATAAGAGATTGAAAATAGAAGGACATGATGCAACCATGGAAAGAATAGATGGATAGTCTTGAATTTAAGACCTAGTTACATAACTGGAAAAAAAAAACACTCCACTAATAAACAAACCTTGTGGAGAATCAAGGATTTCTTTGATTGCCTTCTACAAATGGAGGAAAACCTGAATGGCAATCCGATGGAAACCCAAGTCTGTAAAATTAGTTCCATCTTCCAAAATTAAATTACAAATATCAACACTAGCCATGGATAAACAAATGACCAATTCCATAGTAAACCCTTGGGCCACTCGCAATATCAGGTCCTCTAAATTATGGGAGGAAATGGGGAAACCTTTGCTAAAGCATAAAAATATCTTAATCTTGGTAGCAAACTATGTCATGTGTACAACCTATGGAAGACTAACACTGGTAAAAGTTGATGCTTATATGTTATTAAGACATGGGTAACATTTAAAGTACTAAAGTTACAAAAGGAGGCAGACAAGGTACTATTTGGCAGACCATGGATATATGCCATGAGGAGCATTATGATTAAGAAGTCCTCATTTTCTAGAAAGGGTGGACAAACCTATTCAATTGCCTCACAAATTCTCTTGGCACCCACATTCTGATTAGAAAGTTGAGATTGCGAACACATATTTGGAGGGTTATCTTTATTGGTTTTTAACTAATAAATAGTGACAATGGCTCAAATGGTTACCTCGGCATAATGGTGGTAACACACTTCCTTCCATAGAACTTCATCCAAAATTTCCTCAATGAAGGCACTCTATAGGTATCATCCTCCATCCATCACATCACTGTGACAGAGAAAACTAAGGTTTAACTGGTGGAGGATCACATCAAGCAGTGAAAAGAGGTTCTCAAAATATTCAAAGGCAACTTGAATATGACACAAAATATGATGAAACAACTAGAAAATCAATATTGTAGTAAAAGGCATTTTGATATAGAGAAATATGTATTTATGATGCTAGGAATAAAATAACAATAATAAATTAATACTTATTTATTATGGTCCCTATAAAATACTAGAAAGTATTATGTGCCTAACTTATAAATTGAAATTACATATTCTGACCTTTACTTTAAATTTCTTTACAAAAATTATTTGTAATGATGAAAATATACATATTTGAGAAATTTTTAAAAATCCATACTTATCTTAAACTATAGAAACTTTTACAAATATTTCTAATTTTTAAAATATATTCAATTTATAAAATTATTTTATACATATTATATAAAAAATAACCATTTTTAAAGTAAAATACTTCTATCTTATATAATTTGAATAAATCAATTTTAAAATAAATAAAATTTAATGAATAATTTTATAAAAAATAAAAAATAGTTATAATGAAATTTATTCTTTAAATTATTTATTTATTTAATGAGTAATTGTTTCTTTGAAATACATGATACTATGAATATTTTTATAAAACTCAAATAGCTATTTATATTTTGAAGAAATGTATTTATAATTTTTTTGTCATCTTTATATAACCTTAAAATGCATTAGAGTTTAGGTTTTATTTAATTATTTTCCTCGAAAGGGATTAGAAGCTATCATATTATTATGGTGAGGGTATTAGTCTTTATAATATTATTTAATGATGGATTTATTATTTTGATTTAAGATATAATGGTTTAATTTTGTAATAATAAATGATATTTAAAAAATTTATTGTTTAATATATTGTGTTAAAATATATTTTTATATTTTTAAAAAATTAGTAATTATTATATTGTTATGTGATAGGTTTTTTATTTATTTATTATTGTTATGTGATGGGTTTATTAATTTTAATATTATTATTTATGATTGATTTACAATATTATATATTAGCAAGCCATATGAATATTAATAATATGGTTTATATACATCTATCAAGGTATATCAACCACATTTAAATGTGTGGCCATAGTTGATATAAGTCAATGGTATATCTACGAAGAAAGATTGTTCAGATTTAATTATTATTTATTATAAGAAAACATTATTATTATTATAAATGTTAATATTATAATTATAATAATAATTATAATTATTTATTATAATAATATTATTATTATTAATATTATTATTATAATATTTAGTATATTATTTAATTAATATTCATTATTCCCTTAATAATAATAATAATAATTTCTTATCACGCTGTAAGGCATTTCAATAAGTGGGAGTCGACTCCTCGAAATTTTTGTTTTTTTATTTTATTTAATTAATATTCATTATTCCATTAATAATAATAATAATAATAATTTTATATGTCGTAAGGCATTTCAACAAGTGGGAGTCGACAACCTAAAATTTTTGTTTTTTTATTTTAAGTCATCTGATGCAATCGTCCAACGATTGGGATAAGCTGGGTTGTTGGATCTGCCAGCTCCCAAACGGCGGTGGGCAGCGCTACATGTTGCATTAAATTTTCGCTGACAGCTTCAATGCAGTAAAACTTCGGCCTCACCTTCCTTCGTCGAAACATCCAACTTCTGACCTGTGTCTCGTCGATGCCTCCACCAGCTGCCCTGCTAAACTGTACAACATTGTCAGCCTCAACTATACAACATTGATAGCATCGGGTCTGATGTTTCTCTGCAGGTTTGAAGCATGAGGAGGCTATTGCTTAGGGTTGAGAGGAGAATAAATGAGTATGAACATAAACAACAAGTCCAATTCCAGAACCCTTTTCATCGGAAGCCCAGAGGATAGAAGCGATGCCATAGATTGGGAATTGAGGCCTAGAGGCATGTTGGTTCAAAGGAGAGATGACGATGATGCTGCGGCTGGGCCTATGATCAAGGTCAAGGTTTCTCGTGGCTCATATCAGAATGAAGTTTCGATTCCTGCACAAGCTACCTTTCGTATTTACTCTACCCATTTTTATTCTTCATTATTTTTCCTTTTTTTGGTTAAGAGAAACACCCCCATGGTCCGAGGCTGCATTGCATACCATGGACTTGCTTCGGTGAAGCATAATAGCCAGTTCTGTGTGGAAAAATTTGTGCACAACACGTCTTAGCCACGCCCGTGAGGGGCATCAAAAGTTCTCAAAAGTAGATCTTCCCTTTCATCGATGCATTCTTTGCTTATTTAACTACCTCGAGGACTTTCCTCGGCCACTCGGCAACTAAGTAGATACCGGTGATTCCACAGTACTACATCCGGCAAGGGAGAGGGCGTCAAGCCTCTCTTGCAAGTCTGTGGAAGGAGATCCCAACCCTCTGTGGTAGGGGAGCCCAACCCTCTGCGCCTAGGGAAGAAAACAAAAATAAAAGAGAAGAGGACAGCATGGCCCCAAACCAATTTAAATTATATGATGTAACCCAAAAAAAAATAATAAATATAAAATTAATTAATGAAAGAAAAGTTGAGAATAATATTAGAGGCTGCATGCAAATATGGTTTTCATGCCATCTGGGGCCGCATGCAGGTAGGACTGCATGCAAGTAGGATTAGCGTTCCATCTAGGCGACATGCAGTATGGACATGCATATGTGTATGCAAATGGTGGTGGCACTCGGTTCTATTTTTTATATAATAATTTAATGAAGCTCTTCCGAGATATATAATGGTGCTATTTATGGGCATTAAGATCAGGATCGAGGAGCACACTAACTGTAGCACCACCAGAAAGACTAAGATGCGCTGAGGATCGTGGGTGAATGAGGACTGTTTTATCTCAAATATTATAAAATACTGGACACTCAAAGTATTATATTGGGCTGTTCATGCTGTGTACCATGCACACACATCTGCATGCTTTCATTTTTTCTTCATAGTTTCTGCTTTGATGTGTTCTCTAGTGTTTTTTCTTTTCTGTGTGCTTTCATTTTATCTTTCTTCATAGTTTTTACTTTGTGTTATCTAGTGTTTTGTCTTTTCGGTATGCTTTCATTTTATCTTTCTTCATAGTTTTTGTTTTTTTGGGTTTAATGGATGGGAAATTAAGGCAACCCCAAATGGCCAAGGTGATACTGATTCCACAGGTGCAGTGGTTGCATCGTCAAGCTAAGAAGGTATATATGATTTTCTTTTAAATGATTTTATGTTCAATGATTATATAATGTGTGCTTTATAAATTTTAAATGCAATGCAGGTAAGGAAGATGGAGGACCTGTTGAACATATTTGTATGGAAGGGACAGATTGGTAAGGCAGCCCAAATGGCCAAGGTGATGTTGATTCCACAGGTGCAGTGGGTGAAGGCTAAGAATGTCTGTATGATTTTTTTTTTAAATAATTTTATCTTTCATGATTATATAAGTTGTGTGCTTTATAAATTTAAAATGCAAGATGGAGGACATGTTGAATATATTTGTGTGGAAGGGACAGATTGGGAGTCCTCTTTTGGTGTCATTTTTATTGCAAATATAATTGATCACCTCCCTCGTGGATCAGTTTTTCAGATTTTTTAAAATATATTAGTATATGCTACATGTTATTCATTAGTATATGTTTCATGTTATTCATGGAATGTTTTTGTTCTCCTCCCTAAGACAATTAAGGCTTGCTATTTTTAATAAAGGCTTGCTATTTTTGGTATTTCCATAAGATGTACCTAATTCTGGATTTTAGATTTTGACTAATATTTCCACCCAATCTACATCTTGTAAGTTGCAGCCAATAGATGTACCTAATCAACATCTTGCAAGAAGCAACCAAAAGCATCATGGACTCCCTCCATCACTCTATGATAGAGTGCCTCATTGATGGAGCAATGGGCAAAACAAATTTGGATGTCTGGGAAAGAGTGTTGGATGTTTGTCAATAAGTGAAACTTTGTTCATTTCATAGTACCTAACTCTAGTATGACAAAGGTTTGGAGAAGGTTGGACTTCAACATCATCCATGACTCCCTTTAGACTCTATCCATTATACTTCATTCTGCCATTCGTCAGTGAACTTCAGTTTGGCCAAACTTTTGACTTGTGCCATTAAATCTTGACAGTTTCTTTAGTTGGCCTTTCAACTCCATAATATCTACATCATTCTCCACGGATGTCATGTTACCTAGACTCTTCTCCAACCCCTTAGATATCTAGAAGGATTGGTATGAGAGCCCATATTTCCACACTAGGGGCCTAGGACTTCAAAGGAAAATAATTGTATAACTTTTGAATTGTGCATTTACGAGAATGGAAAAAAAAAAAGAAATTCTTATATGAGAAGGCTACTTATTTCCTACTCCATCTATTACATTCTGCTTCAATATAATTGGTTTGGCACACTTTGTTACCATATATAGGTATATTAGATAAAAGATCTCGAACAACTATGCTACCATCGTATACAATGTGAAAATATGAAACTAAATAGCGAACCATTGTGTATATACTATTTTCTATGTAGTCATTGTTCTGTCTACTTTGTGATACACTTTGTCTGGAAGTTGTTTTGTTTTAAAGAGCGAGGAAAAGCAATTCTTAAGGGCTATTATATTTCTGCTGCACAATTGAACAATAGAAAACCACATAATGACATGGATTGAGCTTGCCTTTATACTCTCTCAAAATAAATAGCAGTTGTAGGTGTGTTTCATTACTTCTATGCCAATTTTTACCTAAAACCAAACCCCAGCACAAGCTGGACAGAGCTGAGAGTTAAAGGTCTGTTATAATATGATAGAAAACACGGTTTTGCAGTAGCAAAAGCTTCGCTATTTGAAAGAATTTAACCTGGGTTTCAAATTGACATGAGTATGAGTTTTGCAACAGTGGATGTAGAGATTAGATTGCTCTATTTTGTTTTTTTGTGTATATTCTTGGTTGGAGGCCTTGCTCAAGAAAAGCCTTGTAAAAATGCACCTGAAATGGCTCTTGTGGTGCTTGAAAAAATATAAGGAATGCTGGGAGATAAGTTTTAATTTGATAACATGATTCAGGTGGATTTCAAAAAGTTACGATGATGATTATCGAATTGATGATCAAATAAATTCTCTGAAACAAATAGTTTCCTACAAAAGCTACATTTCCATATGATCCTTGTGTATCTCCTCTTTGAACATATCATTCTGCAGGTGAAGCATGCATGTTCTTGAGATATTGTAATTCTCTTGTTCCACAAATTGTCTTATTTAAGCATTGAAACTAATCCAAGGTTCCAACCAAAAAATACAGAGGGTAGGGAGAAAAGAGTGTCTTATGTTTCCCCCAATCGACTTTTGCTATAAGTCCTTCCATACCACTCTATTGGATGGGTCGGGTGGACCAAAGAAAGCTATCCATCATGTGGATCAGAACAACCTATATTCGATGATCCTTATTATTATTATTTCGTGTTGTTATTGTTGCCATATCTGCCACTAAAAAGCTCTTTTCTGAGCCATTTTTTACTTACAGCTGATCCAAAAGAACATTCTATGATGGTAAACTCATATATTTCTTCACATTAGTGGCAAGCCGGTCTACATGTATAACATGGGAGGACTTGTACAGTACTGTTTTGTTCTAGATACATTGTTAGTTGTTCTCCCAGCTTCAATGCCATATAAAGAGTCTGTTATTTTTATGCAAATAACAAAACTACGGATTCTCTATGTACAAGAAGCCATGCAGACAAGGGAAGGGCACTACGTTCAGATACTGGTGCAACTGCAACTTTTATTTCTCCCTTCAAGGCAAAAGTATCCGAGAAAGCTTTTCCACATAGGATTGGAGTCGATTGTTCAGAATTTACTGCAATAAATCCACCCAACAAAAGTAAAATACCAAAAGATATGGCAATCTGACCATCAAAAGATGGGAGGAATGTAATATATGCACGAGCTGTAGATATTATGATGAATAATATTTTGGAAGTCATGCAAAATGAAGGTCTTCATCATATTTTGGAGTATCTGGAATCGCCTATGTTTGGAAAATGTGCAATAACTAAGCTTGCATGCATAGTCTTTGGTATTCATAATTATACCACCGTCCACGTTGATTCATAAAATTTGGCACCCTTTATACTTGTAAATACAGGGACTGTGAGGCCATTCTTTGGTCTCTAAATTAATGATCATTGACATCCCTAAAATTCTTTGTCCATTTAAAATTGCTTTCAAAAAATTGTTGAATAGAAAATATAGTTTTGTGAGACCTGTAGTGTAATATTGAGATGGACCAACAAAATTTCCATAGACTGTTGAACATACCAGGGAAATGGTAGATATGTGAACTGTTTTTATCTCTTAGGATATCCCATTCGAAGGTGCTTGAATGAACGCTTAAGCTTTCAAATAAATAGTGCAATTGGTTTAGGAACTTTGCATACTCTTTTGACCTACAAATTTGACCTAGCATAACATAATTTATGGAGTATGGTAGATAATTTAAAATTTGATACCTTAAAATCCATATCAGTGAAGGTGAATTTGAGGACAGGGGTATTCTTTCTAATTCCCTCCAAGGACAAGACCAGTTTTTATTTTTTTATGACAACTCACTTATTTTTAGGGCAAGTGCATCTACGAAAACTTTGTTGGAGTTCAGTAATTGAACAGTTTTATGAGGTTGATTCTAGTAGCGTGGCCGTTATAATCATTGAGATCTTCCCCCTCGTGGTGATATTATTATTAGTTTGTTGTCTTTCAAATATGAAATAATGAATTGCTTCTGTCATAGAGAAGGTATATTGTATGCAATGGTGAGAAGACTTCTTGCACCGAATGGTTGTTCTTAGAAGTCACATATAGGCATAATTAACATCCCTTTAGGACTTTTGCTGGCCATAACTGTTAAACTCAGTCGTCTCATCCAATAATGTCTCTACTCACAACAATTCTCACGTTAGTGAGACATGTTTTTTTTCAAGCAATTGTTAATATTTCCTTATATAGAATTGTTGGTAATTTGTTAATGCTGAGAAATTGAGAAACATTGTAGTTGCGTCCACTACATTGCAGTGTCAAATGGCTTTTCACTTTGAATTTCTGATGGTTTAATCTGGTATTAGAATTAATGTAGATAGCTGATTATAATTTATGAGAGTTTTCTAATTTATTTTAAAAATGATTTGGAACTAATAATCGAACAATGCAAAATAAAAATATTTATGACTAGGTGAAAGGTGGATACTATAGTCAATCTCTGTCTTGATCATGATATATATAATGCAAAATAAAAATATTCATGACTCGGTAAAAGGTGGATACTATGGTCAATCTTTGTCTTGATCATGATATATATATAGTAACTCAGATTTTCCAAAAACAAACACTTCATTTAGGTTGAACAGAGTATTAGCCTCATGAAAAATTGTTTAACACCATCACTTCCAGAAAAAGGAGATGCTTCTTAATCAGATTATAATATTATATCCCAATTATATCTCCTTTGCATCAACTTCAAGAGTATTTGTATCTTCCCTAAAAATGATATTCCTCATAACTGAATAACCAGATCTGATCCAAAAGTAGACACTTATTTTAATTTTTAGGTTGAACGTAGTATATGCATAATGAAAAGTTGTTTAACACCATCACTTTCATAACAAAGAGATGCCTCTCAGTTAGATTATGTCCCAAATATATCTACTTTGGCTTCATTTAAGAGTATTTTTATCTTTCCTAAAAATGGCAGTCCTAGATGAGAATTGAACAGTCGAACAGAGTATTTGCCTCATTGAAAGTTGTTCAACACCATCACTTCTATAAGAAAGAGATGCTTGTTAGTTTGATTACATTCCAAATACTCCTGCTTGTTTCTCAAACTATTTATATGATTTAATAATGTAATTACCAATGATATGAATAATCTAATGTTTTGAGAATATTGTATCAACTCTCAAGTTTTCACTTTTAATTTATGATTCTCCTTCCAATAATCTATTTTTCCTCTCGCCTTCCCCCTTCAATACGCGTTCTTTTATTGCACCCAAGGTGCAATTGCTAGTTAATACTAAATTGCACTCTTACTTTCGATACAAATTTTTCGAACCAACAGATTTGATTTCGTCAAAACAAAAAGGGCATGTCGAGTCAATAATGAATATATTGTATCGTGTTGAATACAACCAAGTCAAACTGAACGAAGTCAAAGCAACGAATGAGCGGATAACTATCTCCACTGCACGTGTTGGGTAGTTGGACTTACCATCATACAAATTCGTAAGTAATGCGTTTGAAGCGCTTATAAATACAGCTTTATTTCCCGTTTCGAATCATTCACCTTTCCTTTCATCTCTCTATTATTTCCCAGCTAAGCTCTCACAAACAGATCGTGCATCACTTTATTATTATTCAATAGTTTGAGTCTATATTGTCCACTCCATTGAAGCGGAGGTGTTTATTGAAATTATACAATGGCGGCCAGTCTCATTTACGGCATCATCATATGCGTTTTCCTAATCTCTGCACTATTTCCCACAGCAAGCTCCAGACCTAATTTCCTCCACAAAGCCACTGCTGACTCCGAAATTAAGGACAACTCCAACACCAATAACATCTCTGAAACTTATATTCAAGAAGCCAATAACGCGGCCACCATTGTTGCAGCGTTACTGGATGATAAGCTTCCAAAGAGCGGTTATACTCCCTCGGCTCCTTCAGCCTGCCATAACATGGTCATAGACTCTGTCGGCGCCGCACGTTACAGTTGTTGATATAAATAAAGTTGATAAATTGTTCCATCGGGATTCAGTTCAGATCTCCTTCAGTGTGAAATCACATTGAAAGAAGAGAAAGTCAATCAACTCCAAAGTAAATTCTCAACGAGACATTAAATACTTGAAATCTTATTTTGGGGAATGGGGACGAATTCAAAGAGTGTTCTAGACGCCTGCTACTGCTTGTATTACGCAGTTTTTTAATCAGTTTGCATTAATCCGTAAATATGATATTTACATGTAAGAGTGCCCTTTTCACTAAATTACCTGTTAAAATGTGTTTTCTGTTTAATTGTTAATGTTTACGATCAGCCAGGCATGTTTAAGATGTAATTATTGTATCATACAGAGTTGCTGCTATTTTCCACCGCACATTTTCTGTATTTTTTCAATCCATCAAAACCCTACGCTATACCGTGGACAGAATATGAAAAAGTAATGAAGAAGAATACGTAATAGCTTGTTCGATAAATACAAATTACAATAAAATTCACTCTCCAAATGTTCCAATCTAATTATATTTTGTTTTTGGAAGGTGATATTTGTTAGGGTAACAACTTCATGTTTGAGGTTGTTACCTAAATGTTTTACACGTTTTCTATCGTGCCAAGCAGCTTCTAAAACACTTAATTGCCTCGAAAGAAATCTTACCTGTCTTAAGGCTGTAATATACAATATGTCAACGTAGAAATTATATCATCTTTAATATTTTGATGATAGATGAAACAATTAGGTAGTGGGTAATTAGTATTTAATAAAATATTAAGTAAATATATTTTTTCCAATATATATTATATATTATAATATAATATAAAGTTAAAATCTAAAAAGATATAAAGTTAATTAAAGTTTAAAAAATATACCAAAAAATGGATAGTTTTGTTGTAATATTGGAATTGAGTAATTATTAAATCATTGATTTATGAGAGATTAAGATTAACATATTAAACTAATATAGATCTATTTTAACTAGAAATCTACCAAGTAGTTCAAAGGATCAAATCTTTTAATATCTATTAATCAAGCTAAGGATCAAATTTCTTGAATCTAAAATTTATTATATATATATATATATATATCTTAAAAGATTTCATCATTTTCGTTATTTAGATTAGTTACTTCTACAAAATATACATAAGTACATAAATATTGTATATTCTAACTCTTTATAAATTCTAGTTAGTCATTAAAGTCAACTTAGTTAAGTCATCTGTTAGGCTTTGATTAAATTTAATTTATTCCCAATTGCGTCCAAAGTGAAGGCTTTAGCTTTAAGAGATGTTAAATTTATTTTAATTATTTTTCAATTTAAATAATTAATAATTAATTATTATTTAATAATAAGTAACATGTAATATTTTAATAATTAAAAATGTATTTTTGCTTATTACTGATTTTGATAAGTATAAAATTGATCAATAATACAAAATATTAAAAAAAACACTTAGTTAAAAATGGATAGTAATGTCACATACCAATAACATTTTTATGGGTATCTCAAAAACCACCAAAGTACACCAAATTTTGTATAGATACTAAATCTAAATTGAAATTGACTCATCTTATCACTGGTGCAAGTTAATGAGGGTCTCTTTTGATATGTTAGATGCAATAGAAAACTGATGAACAAACATGCATCCCTAAAATTACATGGATATTTTGAGATACATACACAATGAATATTGGTTTGAATAAAAAAGATAAAATATAGGAAATTGAATCAAGTTACCAAATATATAAATTTTATCTTTTGAAAATGTTCATTACTATCTCAAATTTGATCTTTTCTAACAAGTGCTTTTTTGTGGGTGTACCATTTGAGTGCCTAAATGATGGAATCAACCTACAAAACTTGTTAGACATATAGAGAAGAAACAATACTAGCGAGGCACTATTTTTCCAAAATAAATTTAATAACTTATAATTTTTTTTAATTATCTAAGTCATCAAACCTCGAAAACAGCAGTACATCTTTTGAAGGTCTTAATGTAATGATCATGAAATGGTTTTTTTTATAGCATGTAGAGGTCAATGTCTAATAGTGCAACACACAAAAAAAAATTAAATGCTTAGAAACTGAATAGTTACGGAAGAAACACTAAGAGTGTGTTTTTTGAGGTAGGGAGTAATGACACAAGAAAAATAGAAAAAAAAATGTTTTAAAAAACTACATATTTGGAATTTGCAAAAAAATGTTATTTGGGTCTAAAATTTCATAAAAAATGATTCTATGAAGCATACTCTAACATGTGGTAAAACACAAGCATATATAGAAAATGGATGAAATTCCCAATTAGCTATGGTTTACCATATTTCATGGCACAGGTTTCGGTAACCTAAATCTAACTCCAAAGAAGACACATAAGAAGATGATGACACCTAAAACATTATGACACTCAATTTAGGCGGTAAGGAACATGAGCGCATTTTGTTTAAATTCAAATTTTCCTTTCTCGCCTATCTAGGTGCCATGAAAATCAAAACACATGCACATTTTAGCTCTACAAAACACTTGCATCTTTTAGTTTCTATGGAGCTAAAACATGCACGCATTTTGTAGAGCTAAAACACATGTGTGATGTTATAGACATCAAATATACCTTAGGGGTAAGGGGAGGAGGGTGGTTGGGGGAGAGAAAGAGATAGAGATTGAGGTTGGGGAGGGTAGGGGTTTATGGAGGATTAGGGTAGTTAGATGGAAGAGGGTGTATGTGGTGGGATAAGAGAGAGAGAGATGGGGGGATTGTAAGTGGTATGGGGAGGGGGATTAATAAATATAGAGAGAAAGGGGTAGGGGTAGGGTAAGGGAAAGTAGGAGAGACAGAAAGAGAGAGGGGGATGGGGAGAGGGATGGGGAGTAGGAAGGAGAGAGAGGGGGGTGTAGAGAAGGTGGTTATGTGTAGGGAGAGTAGGAGGGGGGTTAGGGAGAGAGAGGGGGGTTAGGGGTAGTGAGAGTATGTGAGAGAGAGGTAGGGGTGTTAGGGGGTTGGGGGAGAGAGAGACAGGTGGGTGTTAGGTGTAGGTGGAGGATTACGGGAGAGAAAGAGTGAGAGATGGGATTAGAAAGGGTTAGGGGGGAGAGAGACTGATGTGAGGAGGGGGATTAAAGGTAGGGGGAGGAGCAGGGTGGTCTGAGAGTAATAGACGGTGTTAGTAAGGAGGGGTTTTAAAGGTAGGAGGAGGAGTGGGGGGGTCCGAGAGTAATAGATGGGGTTAGTAAGGGTTAGAGAGATGAGGGGAGAGGGGGGGATTAGTTATATGGGATGAGTATGGGGGTGAGAGAGAGAGAGAGAACCTAGGGAGCGGAAGGGAGGGTGTGGGTGGGTAGGGGTTGGGGGGAGGAGGGTTGTTAGGGGACATAAAGAGATTGAGATCTTGGTGAGGGGAGGGGTAGGTTTAAGAGGGGTTTTGGGGGATAAAATGAGATAGATATTGGGGCGGGGAGGAGGGTTTTAGGGAGAATAAGGGAAACTATATATAGGGATTTATAGGTTGGGGGAAGAGAGAGAGAGGGGGGGAAAGCAATAGGGGGGGGGGATAATAGGAGATACAAATAGAGAGAGGGTTTTAGGTGTAGGGAGAGAGAGAGAGAGAGAGGTGGCAGTTAGGCATAGGTGGAAGAATAGGGAGAGTAAGAGAGAGAGAGAGGGGCTTAGTAAGGGTTTGGGGAATATAGAGAGAGAGACGGGGGGTGGAGTTAGAGGTAAGTGAAGGAGTAGGGGGAGTGGGGTTAGATGTAAGGGGAGGATTAGGGGGGAAAGAGAGTGAGAAAGGGGTTTAGTAAGGGTTAGGGAGAGTAGGGGGGTTAGTGGTAGTGTGAGGCGTAGGGGGGGGAGAGGGAGAGAGAGAGGGGGGGCGAAGAAGGATTAATTATGGGTAGGGGAAGTTGGATGGGATTTAGGGAAAGATAGCAGGGGGTTAGGGGTAGTGAGAGTATGAGAGTGAGATGGGTGGTTTTATGAGGTTGGTGGATAAAGAAAGGGCTCGAGTGGGGGTTAGGTGTAGTTGGAGGAGTACGAGAGAGAGTGAATGTGAGAGGAAGTTAGTAAGGGTTACATGGAAAAGGTGAGAGAGAGAGAGAGAGAGAGAGAGAGAGAGGAGGGGGATTTAATGGTAGGGGTAGGTGTTGGGGGGTGACACTAGTACATATGGTCAAATTTACCATGATTTTTTGTTGTAATAGCCACGAATTTGTGTCCCTGTTGCAACGATTGGGGGTTCATTTTTTCGTGGAACAAAATTCGTGGATATAGGGACAAAAATTCCCCATCGTGGAAATAAAAATGCTTCATAGTAGGCACGGGACAACTATACAACTGTTCTCAGATCTATGGAAGATGAATCCCACCACGATGTTTCATCGCTATAGAGACGTACAAATTCTATAAGTTGAACAAATGCGCGTAGAACCATGTTTATAGTTCCATGAATCAATGTCTCAGTATCCATGAATCCATTCACAAACTTTCGTGGCAAGTTCAGCACCTGCGTGGAAACAATTTTATAATTCCACGAATCATCGTCTCAATATCCACGCATCGATCCACAAAATTTTGTGGAAGGTTTAGCACCTGCGTGGAAACAATTTTATATTTCCAAGAATTATCATCTCGATATCCATGCATCGATCCATAAACTTTCGTTGCAGGTTCAACACCTGCGTGGAAAAAATGTTATATTTCCACGAATCATCATCTCAATATCCACGCATCGATCCACAAACTTTCATGGCAAGTTCAGCACCTATGTGGAAAAAACTTTATATTTCCACGAATCATCGTCTCAATATCCCCGCATCGATCCACAAACTTGCGTGGTAGGTTCAGCACCTGTGTCGAAATATTTTCAATGGCCTACACCAATGTTCGTCGATATATTGACGAGACTTGGAAGTGCTAAAAAATAAAATGAATTTGAATGCAAATAAAATTTAAATTTTCTTCTTGCGATATAATGCTTAAATAATCATCAAACGAACCCAGAAAACACCTCTAACTAGGCTTAATCAGTGGCACACAGTTGAAACTAGATTATTTCTAACTATGACATAGTTGTTCATGTTTCTATAGATAACAAAGACCAACCAACTTACAAACATATGGGTATATGCTTAATTTTCAATTCATGAAATTTGCTTGACATTGTTTTCATAACCATGGGTACAGGAGTTCAAATTCTGGTGGGCATGCTCCCTCCTTGTTGATTACTTGTTTGTAAATCATAGTGCAAGGCTATCACAACTACACTATCATTAACAATAATGAGTGCATATGTCTAGCACCCAATTCATCCTCAAAGCACTAATTCTTAGAGTTACATTCATCCCCCAATGCAGGTCACTTGGGTTTTCATAAAACCTATGAGAGAATTAAGCACTTATTTTGGGAAGACATGAAAATAAAAATCCAAAAATTTGTCACAGCTTGTGACACTTGTCAACAAAACAAGGGTGAGACAATATGTTTTGAGCAACAATCAATTCTACAAGGAGTTTTCCAAACTATAATTTCTCACCTCATCACTCATTCATGAGGTATTTCAGGCCCAAGAATATCCCAAGTACTGAGAGTTGTGCACAAAATACCCTTCAAAGTTTCTTCTGGATGTGTATAGTAATTTTTTTTTTACAAACATCGTACCCAATATATTGTTTTCCTTGGATCAGTATCTAATTTTTTCTTGACATCCATATACTTTCCTTTTGTTTGGGCACTCTCCATATGTGAATTACCCTCAAACAGTGTTGGTCCAAAGGGTTGTCAGTGCATATCATCCTTTCTCATAATCTTTAGAAATTTTGATGAATTTATTGTTGTAAAATTTTAATTCCTTGAGTTATGGAAATCAACTCTCCCTATTACTTCCACCCTTTGATGTATTTTTGGTCATCATAACTAATTTTATATGTCCAAATAAATTCTCACAAATCTATCCCTTCTGACTATCGTCCTATTGCTGTCCCTCTTACGAATGCACTAAAAATATTGGTGTCAGATATTTAAAGGGCACAATAGGAGGATATATAAATAATAAATTTTGTCACCCATCAACCAAGTTTGACCCAAACATAATTTATAAGAGACAAGTCATCTCTACAAAAAGTATCAAAACAAGTCGTCCCATCGTTAAATATGGTTGCTTATGACGTTGAGATGTCGAGTTAAGGTTTTTCTTTAGTAAAATTAGCAAGATAACTAGCATGAATTTCCAAATGGAAACTTAACCGAATGGTACTTGTTAACATTCATATCTATCCAAAATGTTTGCAATGCAAGTCAAATTTCCAAAACTCATTAAGTGGAAAGAAACCCTAAACAAGTGGCTTGATTAATACTAGCTCAAGCATTCAAGGCATCCTGGAAAGAGGCCCACGAGAAAGAAAGCTATTGTTGTATGTTTGGGGAGAAAGAGTGGATTCCATTGACCTTTTCACAACATAAATTAATGCTTTGGTTTGAAAATCATTAGGCCTCTCCTTCTTAGTTTTATACTAGGTTTGGCTTTGAGTGATTGCACAATCAAAGTATGGAGTTTTGTTGGTGTACTAGGTTCTACTCATATTAGTAATTCAATGAAGATATCATCACATGGTGTGGTTGCAATTCATGGTAAAGACATAAATTTTGTGGTTGTTGCTTATAATGAAATTTTTATGTATGCTAGTTCTCAGGACTCAAATGATACCATAATTGGGCATATGATAGTGAGACTTGTTTTCATAGTTTTTGTAGTGAGAAGGACAATTTAGGGAACCATGTAAGTGAAAAGGTTTCCTGTAAAACAATTGAAAAAGCCAATGGCAATACTGCAATGTATTTTATGCAAAACTTGACCAGGAAATGATCATGGCATCATAGAAGAACCTTGGTAACCCTCGATATTCACTACAATCATGGTAATTATAAACTTGGGTTAATGAATACATAAATTAATGGAGGATAGTTGTAGCTTTTATTTTATGTTTCCTTAATGCTTAAACAAATTAACTATCCTGTTTGAAAGCATAGAGAGTGTTTCCTGAAATTTGATAGTTATTGATTTCCTATTCATAAAAACCATCCAACATCATATCATTTCTTCAGGCAAATAAGAACTACAAGAAAAAAAATAGGAAACATAGTTTTTCACAATAGAGACACATTAATGTGAGCCTAATGGTTCAGACAAGATCATTCATAAAATTAAATTAAAAACCCACTAGAAATGCAGACAGTACACAAGGACTATGAAAACAACAAATTGATAAAGTCTGGTTATAGTATCTGCCAATTAGAGTCATTAGATTACAAACAAAATTTCTTCACAAGAATCAAGAAAAAGACATACCTTGTATATCAATAAAGAGATTGATTTCATCAAATCACCAACAAAAATAAAATCTCCACGTGACTGAACATAGAGTGCAAGAATATTACCATGATGGCCACATTCAGACTGTAACTCTCTTGAACCATCATCACGAAGTACCCTCTTGTATAACTGAATCTTTTTATTGATGCCAGTAAGAAAATTTCCATTAAACGCATTCAGATTATAAACAGAGCACTTTGTCTCCTTCTCAGTAACAAGTTGTAGTTTACCATCTTCAACAGAAAATACTAAAATTATTCCTTGTTAACAAAAACAAATTGCAATTGCAAGGTTACTCCATCAAAACAGACCATAAATGTCAATTTCAGAACTAGAACAAATCATCAAGATCCTAAAATTAATCAAGTGGGCCCACATGGATGGTCTACCAGAAAGCGGTAAGCTGATCGGGCTTGTATTAATGACAAAACCGTGTTCAAAATCCCTCAAGTGGTTGCAGATAAGCCCAGGTGCAAGTCCTAGGTGACTTTGACAACCTAGATACACCCATGATAGTGCAACAGCTTAGGCAAAGAGACTATAAGACATATTTCTCAAAAAAATCAAGTGAAGTGAATTCTACATCCACAACTGCAATAGAATTTGCAGGGCTGGAGAAAAATGTAAAGTGGAATAGTTGGAATGACTATGTTGATTAGAGACTACAGATATTCATATAAGAGAGTGACAATTTTTCCTCCACTTATAAACATCAATGAGACACAAGTCAATGTTACTGCTTAATTGCATTTTCATCAAAAACTCAAAATATACCATCCTAAATAACAGAATGACAAACAATTTTAAGTCAATTAGACTTGTATGGGCCCCTTGGTTATCATAGTTTCTGAATCAATAAAGATTCTGATTCAAATATACATCCCAATGGAGCATTATTGTAAAATTGGCAAATAAACCCTATCTGCTTCAATCCTACAACTGAAATTGCATACCAATAGCTTTAGCATTAAAACAATGTGAAGGCATTCCGTAATGACAGCTTATCATTAATTAACCATGTTCAAACATTATTCTGGATACTTCTCACAAAATGGAAAAAGCACTAGGCTTGTATTGGAATTTGAAATTTTGAATTTCTTACAGGACCTCTACCATTCCAGAGGCAACATATAATATCATTTTAGTTTAAGCATTTCTACATCTTACACCTTACAATGCAAATATAAAACTGGCAAGCAAACAAAAACGATAAACTAATATTCAGTAACATGTAATAAAATAAACATATATATCATATAACAAAAAGAGAGATATAGTTGAAGATACCAACCTGGGTGTGAAACTATTCTTGAAAATATACTCAGAAGTGTTACTTTCAGAAAAGACTGTTTGTGCCTCGGAGAGGCTAGTCTTCTCTAGGAACTAGCTAACCCTACAAGAGGGTGTGTACAAACAGAGCGAGAGAAATGACTGGAGTTGATTAGGTCAATGACAGTGAAGCACAGTCCATAACTCAACATAAATAAAGTCACAAAAATTATAAACTTCAACCAAGTCTCAACAGAAGAAAAGTGACAATCAACACACCACAACTAATCACAGGTGATCAAAGTACAGTACTCTATAAGACCAAAAATTCAACAAGGTGGTATAAAAAAATTGGAGGTTAAATGTCCGCATTAACCACAAGTCAAAGACAAGGTACCACAAGTCCAATAATAGCTCAATCAAGTTGGGGAAGGTACAACAAGTATTTAATAACACAATCAGTAATAGGTAATAAAATAAACATATTGATCATATAACAATAAGAGAGGTATAGTTGAAGATCTCCACGTCAACATTAAACCAAAAATCAGATCTGAAGTGTGGGTACAAATATAAACAATTGTCATAAAATAAGAAAATATAAAAAATGGTCATAACATAGGTGTGGATAGTAGAAGACCCATGACCCTTAGAACCAAGGGTATGCTTCAAATGTGACCAAACAACCGTAGTACTCTATAAGAGCAAAACTTCAACAAGGTGGTTTTAAAAATCTTAGTCAAGGAGGGTAAATGACCCCATTAAACACAAGTGAATGATAAAGTACCACAAGACCAATCATAGCTCAATCAAGGTGGGGAAGGTACAACCAATCATATCTCTCTCAAATGTACAACTATCCAATATAACCGGAAAGTTCATCATCACAGTATAACGAAGGTGGTGGGATGCCAAGTAAAAATATCCCTCATTTCTCTCTATGTAATACTGATAGCATCACATCACAAATAAGTACCTTGTACTATAGAAAATAAAAGCCACCTGTGTTACCTTTCAATTTAGGAATGTGGTCTACAAAAGAAAAATTTCATCACAATTACCATCTAAATTTATGACTAGTGCTAAAGCAACAGTAAAAGATTTTATAACATAATTTTTATCTCTATCAACTTCATCACTCCTCTGTGGTCCCTGTGCTGAAGTTGGTCCTCGAGATGTAATGGGAAGTAATCAAATTATATCATATGTAGAAGCAATAAATAAGCAATGAAAAAAGTGAATAAAAATTGATTAGGCTTCCTTTCAATGAACAAGTCACCAAGGGAATGTGAAAGTACCTTGAGAGAGAGGAAAAGTTAAGTACATACCTCAAACAGGTTAACACAGTCCACATACTACAACAATTAAGCACACAAACGAAAGAAAGGTACAGTAACATAAAAATTCTACAGTTGCATTATAAAACGCCACTATATTTGATAGTGCTAAAGCAACAGTAAAACATATTATAACATAATTTTCATCTCTTTCAGTAAAAGGTAATAAAATAAACATATTGATCAAATAACAGTAAGAGAGGTATAGTTGCAGATCTCCATGTCAACATTAAACCAAAAATCAGATCTGAAGTGTGGGTACAAATATAGTACCTTGTACTATAGAAACTAAAAGCCACCTGTTTTACCTTTCAATTTAGCAATATGGTCTGCAAAAGCAAAATTTCCTCACAATTACCATCGAAATTTCTGGCTAGTGCTAAAGTAACAGTAAAATATTTTAGAACATAATTTTGATCTCTATCAACTTGAACACTCCTGTGTGGTCCTTGTGCTGAAGTTGGTCCTCGAGATGTAAGTTGCTTACACAGATAACCATTACATGACTCCACAATCTTCTAGCAGATCGACTCCCATGTGTGTCTCCCTTTTCAAACCAAAAGCTTTACAACATATCATAAAAGTTTAGATCTGAAGTTTGTTTTAGGATCCACTTTTCAAGGCTTTGACTTCTAAATATAGCAAAAATGTATAACTAAAATATTTAGTCTAACTAATCTTGACAAGTGTCAAAACTATATTAAACTTAGAAACCTAATCAAAGTCTCGTGGCTGCCTGAGCCAAAACAACTAACCCATCTAATTCCTTTGCCTTTGCTTGTAATGTGATGATCTCTTTCTTCATTTGGATGAGTTGTCTCTTGAGTTCCTCTTTATCTTTCTCGAGCTAAACATTTTGTTCTTGAAAGGGCGCAATAGGAGGATATATAAATAATAACTTTTGTCACCCATCAACCAAGTTTGACCCAAACATAATTTATAAGAGACAGGCCATCGCTACAAAAAGTATCAAAATAAGTCGTCCCATCCTTAAATATGGTTGCTTGTGATGTTGAGATGTAGAGTTAGGGTTTTTCTTTAGTAAAATTAGCAAGATAACTAGCATGAATTTCCAATTGGAAACCTAACCGAATGGTACTTGTTAACATTCATATTTGTCCATAATGTTTGCAATGCAAGTCAACTTTCCAAAACTTGTTAAGTGGAAGGAAACCCTAAACAAGTGGCTTGATTAATACTAGCTCAAGCATTCAAGGCATCCTAGAAAGAGGCCCACAAGAAAGAAAGCTATTGTTGCATGTTTGGGGAGAAAGAGTGGATTCCATTGACCTTTTCACAACATAAATTAATTCTTTGGTTTGAAAATCATTAGGCCTCTCCTTTTCAGTTTTATACTAGGTTTGGCTTTGAGTGATTGCACAATCAAAGTGTGGAGTTTTGTTGGTGTACTAGGTTCTACTCATATTAGTAATTCAATAAAGATATCATCACATGGTGTGGTTGCAACTCATGGTAAAGACATAAATTTTGTGGTTGTTTCTCATAATGACATTTTTATGTATGTTGGTTCTCACGACTCAAATGATACTTTAATTGGGCATATGGTAGTGAGACTTGTTTTCATAAGTTTTGTAGTGAGAAGAACAATTTAGGGAACCATGTAAGTGAAAAGGTTTCCTGTAAAACAATTGAAAAAGCCAATGGCAATACTATAATGTATTTTATGTAAAACTTGACCAGAAAATGATCATGGCATCATAGAAGAACCCTAGTAACCCTAGATATTCACTACAATCATGGTATTTATAAACCTGGGTTAATGAATACATAAACTAATGGAGGATAGTTGTAGCTTTTATTTTAGGTTTCCTTAATGCTTAACCAAATTAACTATCCTGTTTGAAAGCATAAAGAGTGTTTCCTGAAATTCTATAGTTATTGATTTCCTATTCATAAAAACCATCCAACATCATATCATTTCTTCAGGCAAATAAGAACTACAAGACAAAAATTAGGAAACATAATTTTTCACAATAGAGACACATTAATGTGTGCCTAATGTTTCAGACAACATCATTCATAAAATTAAATTAAAAACCCACAAGAAATGTAGACAGTACACAAGGACTATGAAAACAACAAACTGGTAAAGTTTGGTTATAGTATCTGCCAATTAGAGTCATTAGATTACAAACAAAATTTCTTCACAAGAATCAAGAAAAAGACATACCTTGTATATCAATAAAGAGATTGATTTCATCAAATCACCAACAGCAATAAAATCTCCACGTGACTGAAAATAGAGTGCAAGAATATTACCATGATGGCCACATTCAGACTGCGACTTTCTTGAACCATCATCACAGAGTACCCTCTTGTATAACTCAATCTTTTGATTGATGCCAGCAAGAAAATTTCCATTAAATGCATTCATATTATAAATATAGCACTTTGTCTAGTTCTCAGTAACAAGTTGCAGTTTACCATCTTCAACAGAAAATACTAAAATTCTTCCCTGTTAACAAAAACAAATTGCAATTACAAGGATGCTCCATCAAAACAGACCATAAATGTCAATTTTAGAACTAGAACAAATAATCAAGATCCTAAAATTAATCAAGTGGACCCACATGGATAGTCTAGCAGAAATCAACAAGGTGATCGGGCTTGTTTTAATGAGAAGACCATGTTCAAAATCCCTCAAGTGGTTGCAGATAAGGCCAGGTCCAAGTCCTAGGTGACTTTGACAACCTAGATACACCCATGATAGTGCAGCAGCTTAGGTAAAGAGACTATAACACATATTTCTCAAAAAAATCAAGTGAAGTGAATTCTACATCCACAACTGTGATAGAATTTCTAGGGCTGGAGAAAAATGTAAAGTGGAACAGTTGGAATGACTATGTTGATTAGAGACTACATAAATTGATATAAGAGAGTGACAATTTTTCCTCCACTTATAAACATCAATGAGACACAAGCCAATGTTACTGCTTAATTGCATTTTCATCAAAAACTCAAAATATACCATCCTAAATCACAGAATGACAAACGATTTTAAGTCAATTAGACTTGTCTGGGCCCCTTGGTTATCATAGTTTCTGAAGCAAGAAAGAGTCTGATTCAAATATACATCCCAATGGAGCATTATTGTAAAAATTGAAAATAAACCCTATCTACTTCAATCCTATAGCTGAAACTGCATACCAATAGCTTTAGCATTAAATCAATGTGAAGGCATTCCATAATGACAGCTTATCATTAATTAACCATGTTCAAACATTATTCTGGATACTTCTCACAAAATGGAAAAAGCACTAGGATTGTATTGGAATTTGAAATTTTGAATTGCTTACAGGACCTCTCCCATTCTAGAGGAAACATATAATATCATTTTAGTTTAAGCATTTCTACATCTTACACCTTACAATATAAATATAAAACTGACAAGTAAACTAAAACGATAAACTAATATTCAGTAACATGTAATAAAATAAACATATATATCATATAAAAAAAAGAGAGATATAGTTGAAGATACCAACATGGGTGTGAAACTATTCTTGAAAATATAGTCAGAAGTGTTACTTTCAGTAAAGACTATTTGTGCCTCGGAGAGGCCAGTCTTCTCTAGGAACCAACTGACCCTACAAGAGGGGGTGTACAAAAAGAGAGAGAGAAATGACTGGAGTTGATTAGGTCAATGACAGCCAAGCACAGTACATAACTCAACATAAATAAAGTCACAAAAATTATAAACTTCAACCAAGTCTCAACAGAAGAAAAGTGACAATCAGCACACCAGAACTGATCACAGGTGATCAAAGTCAAGTAGTCTATAAGACCAAAAATTCAACAAGGTGGTATAAAAAAATAAAGGAGGGTAAATGTCCGCATTAACCACAAGTCAAAGAAAAGGTACCACAAGTCCAATAATAACTCAATCAAGGTGGGGAATGTACAACAAGTATTTAATAACTCAATCAGTTTAACAGGTAATAAAATAAACATATTGATCATATAACAATAAGAGAGGTATAGTTGAAGATCTCCACATCAACATTAAACCAAAAATCAGATCTGAAGTGTGGGTACAAATATAAACAAATGTTGTCATAAAATAAGAAAATATAAACAATGGTCATAACATAGGTTTGGGTAGTAGAAGACCCATGACCCTTAGAACCATGGGTAGGCTCCAAATGTGGCCAAACAACCATAGTACTCTATAAGAGAAAAACTTCAACATGGTGGTTTTAGAAAAGTTACTCAAGGAGGGTAAATGACCCCATCAAACACAAGTGAATGATAAGGTACCACAAGACCAATCATAGCTCAATCAAGGTGGGGAAGGTACAACCAGTCATATCTTTCTCAAATGTATAGCTGTCCAATATAACCTGAAAGTTCATCATCACAGTATAAGGAAGGGTGGTGGGATGCCAAATAAAAATATCCCTCCTTTCTCTCTAGGCAATACTGATAGCATCACATCACACATAAGTACCTTGTACTATAGAAAATAAAAGCCACCTGTGTTACCTTTCAATTTAGGAATGTGGTCTACAAAAGCAAAATTTCATCACAATTACCATCCAAATTTCTGATTAGTGCTAAACCAACAGTAAAATATTTTATAACATAATTTTTATCTCTATCAACTTCATCACTCCTCTATGGTCCCTGTGCTGAAGTTGGTCCTCGAGATGTAATGGTCATTAATCAAATTATAACATATGCAGCAACAGTAAATAAGTAATGAAAAAATCGAATAAAAATTGAGTAGGCTTCCTTTTAATGGACAAGTCACCAAGGGAACGTGAAAGTACCTTGAGAGAGAGGAAAATTTAAGTACATACCTCAAACAGGTTAACACAGTCCACATACTACAACAATTAAGCACATAGATGAAAGAAAGGTACAGTAACATAACAATTCTACAACTGCATTATAAAACGGTACTATATTTGAATAGTGCTAATGCAACAGTAAAACATATTATAACATAATTTTCATCTCTTTTAGTAAAAGGTAATAAAATAAACATATTGATCAAATAACAATAAGAGAGGTATAGTTGAAGATCTCCATGTCAACATTAAACCAAAAATCAGATCTGAAGTGTGGGTACAAATATAGTACCTTGTACTATAGAAAATAAAAGCCACCTGTGTTACCTTTCATTTTAGCAATATGGTCTACAAAAGCAAAATTTCCTCACGATTACCATCGAAATTTCTAACTAGTGCTAAAGCAATGGTAAAATATTTTATAACATAATTTTGATCTCTATCAACTTCAGCACTCCTATGTGGTCCCTGTGCTAAAGTTGGTCCTCGAGATGTAATTTGCTTACACAGATAACCATTGCATGACTGCACAATCTTCTAGGAGATCGACTCCCATGTGTGTCTCCCTTTTCAAACCAAAAGCTTTACAATATATCGAAAAAGTTTAGATCTGAAGTTTGTTTTAGGATCCACTTTTCAAGTCTTTGACTTCTAAATATAGCAAAAATGTATAACTAAAAGATTTAGTCTAACTAATCTTGACAAGTGTCAAAACTATATTAAACTTAGAAACCTAATCAAAGTCTCGTGGTTGCCTGAGCCAAAACAGCCAACCCATCTAATGCCTTTGCCTTTGCTTGTAATGTGATGATCTCTTTCTTCATTTGGCTGAGTTGTCTCTTGAGTTCCTCTTTATCTTTCTCAAGCTAAACATTTTTTTTCTTTTGCTGCTCTTCCTCTTTTTATAGCTTCATCAACTACTGTTGTCACTTATGCAAAGTTTTTGTTCACTTCCTAGAGGTATTGCTTCAGCATACTGTTGGCTTTCATCAAACTATAATTAATTTGTCTCATATGTTCATTCTGGCATCTGAAATGATCAAGTTCCTTTTTCTACTTTTCTTTTTCAAGTTCTTCCATTTCATCATCTGGATCTTCATATTTTTCATCAGAAATTATATTTTTAAAACTTGCTTGCTCTTTGGAGGATTCAGCCACTTCAATTATTACTTTCTATTTTCCCTTCGAAGTCACTGATACTCCATTATCTTCCATACTTCCATTGGTATCATCGGGAAAATTCTTAGGAGTTATATCTAGGATTTTTCTGAGACTTTGATCAATACCCTCAAGAATCTGTTTTAAAGCTGATTCTAAAAATGTTGCTTTCATGTCTTCCTTATCATCACTTGATGAATCCTGTCTGCTTATAATTTTATCCTTTTTGAGTTTAGCATTCATTGTGGCTTCCATATTCATCCTAAACTTATTTCCAGGTCTTGTCCTTGGCCTAAAATATGCTATGAGTGGTTCAGATGAACACTCTAAGGATTGTGAGGGTTTTTTATGAGAAGAGACAGGGTCTTGCTTTACTTCCAGCAAATTTTTTTCATCTTCTTCCATTTCATCATCAGGTTGTATAATAGGACTACAATTAAACTCTTCAGGATTTTTTTGTTTCATCTTTGCAGGCGTTTGTATATCTGTCTATTTTTTAGGTAACTCTTCTTTGTGGTGACATTCTTCATTTTCAAACAAGATCTCTGTCTCTGCACAATTGGAAATGACCTCTTTTCCAGAAGGATTTTATTTTATTTTTCCCTCTTCTCTTCCTTAAATTCCACTTTAAATCCCGACCAATATAAAAAATGAGACCAAGTTCTACCCTGCTTTTCTACTTCTTTAGAAATTAACAATTTTATCAGGCCATGGTGAAACATACTGTTATTGGGAGTATCAGACTGATTCTTAACCCTAGATGCCATTTTACTTAAACTCTTCTCCAAGTAATAGGGTAAGTTTAATTTCTTTGTACTTGAAACATGTTGTAACAGACGCATATGATAATGGTATACAGTGGCGAACCTGCCTTCACATGTTATATACATTTGGATAATTTGCAGAACATCCTACCATTCCTTAATTAGGAAATTATTCTGAATTCCTTGGCTCCAATCAGGATCTTGGTGTGCCAAAAGGAGGAACTAGCTAAAATCTCCATCTATTGATTGCCTATTATACCATTTTTCACCCTCGGGAGTAACCCCAACATCCTATGAAATGGTTTGTTCTGTTACTGAGAATTTAAGGCCATTCATTTTCACCATTGAACCCTCGAGGTTTTCACAAAATGATTTTGTAACCCCTATGTGAAACTCTCCCATCTTTTCGAACATGGTAAACCAGCCAGCTGCTTTCACCTTTTCAATAGCATATGGAAATTTCTTCATCCATTCAACCTTTTGGAGCTCAATCCTGAGCACATGACCACTTGCGCGTGATTTCTTGTGTATCTCCATGACTGAATTCGTGACTGTAGAAGAAATACTTGAATGCAAACTTTGGGGAGAAGATACTGAAAACCCTCTTTGAAGCTCGAACTCCATTTTGTCTATCAACACTGATATAATCAGTGATCTATCGGGCTTGAAATGATTCAGAGATATGGAGAGGTATGAGCCCCCAAATCCGATGCTTGCTTCATGAACCATCTTCGAGGCCTGATCGCTCTCATAATTGCACCCTGTACTAAAAAACCTAGTCAATAGCAAGCTGGTAGTGTTTATGTATTTGAATAATGATATGTGCTGCCAACTTGGGTTAGTAAATCAAGACTATATAATTCAACTCTAGCACATTTGTCTGATAATGAAAAGACATTAACTAGTCTATAGGAGCTTAGGTTAAACAATATGCATTAAATATTCAAAACAATTCAAACCTTAAGAAAATGGGAAAAGTAAAGGTTGGAATAAACAAAAGGAAAAAAGGCTTAAAAATGAAAAATAGACCTAGGGTGGAAAGAACATGACTCAAAACAGCCTAGGACAAACAGGTAGATCTAGTACAACTCGTCTCACTTTCAACCTCTCCAAGTATATCTTCATCATCACTTGAGGAAGATAGATCTAACAGATACATGTTTGGTGGTACCTACGCTCGAGAAAACAACAATAAACAAGACAGTGTTTTCTTTCTTCTTTGAAAGTACACATTTACATAGTTAAACACATTTACTTCCCTCAAATATGAGGATTAGGAGGGATATGTCGAACCCTAGTGGGTGTAGTGTTACAAATCTTACCTGAAGTGTTTGGTATTGGGAGGACGATTTGTGGCAAAACTATTTTTTAGTGAACTGTTTGGAAAAATCACTCAACTAAGAAACGTTAATTGACTATATCAGCCCAACAAACCATAACTACAGTGAGAGGGTACACTCAGGAGTACATTGCAGCAGTGTTCGTAACTGTTTCATGTCAATACATCTTAACCAAATAATTAGTCAAATACTACAGCAGAGAACGCAAAATACATCAGCTAACTTAGGTGAAATATTACACCTTACACATGTTGCAACTTTCAAATTTTTGCAAATTGGCACTCAAATGGCCATGAGAAATTTGATTTTCAAAGACTATTTTTAGACATTATGTGTATATTGATTTTCGGACTATATTGGTTTTTTTTTTTAAACAAATAATAAATTTCAATCAAGAATGAGCATATCCATCAACCAAGTAGGAGGACCAAACCAAAAAAATGTCAACCTGAGAGCAGTCCCAAGTCGGTCACTGTGTTGAAGAAACTTCAACACTACCTGTTAGGTCAATGTGCTAATACAATTTTCAGTGACATGTAATGTAAGATAAACACATTAATCACAAAAAGGGGGGTAACACACAACATCAAGAGAACTAGGCCAAATGTAGACAAGGCAAAAATATTGGTTTCAGGAAGCTTTTGAACATTGGTGTTTTACTCTGTAAGCCTTGGAGTACTCACTATATCCAGCAAAAACACCCTTCGAAATGGAGGATTTCAATTCAGTCCTTTTCTCCTCAAGAATATGAATATATACAAAGCAAACAAAAAAACAGTAGTGTGACACATAGGGTTTATCACTAATGAAATCTTCTTATAGTGTTTTGTTCTTCAATACCCTATGAAGATACCTATTTGTATATGCTCGCATGGTTAATTTCCACAAATTTCTCTCTTAACTATTTATGGTAAATTCACTTGCTCATAAAGCTTTAAAACAAGTTGTGGGTGGGTTTTCTAATGAAAAATAGGTTCCTGTAATAGCTACCAGAATGTACTTTCAGATTCAACCACACTTCTCTCTGCTGTCCCTTACCTATTCAACTCGTCAAATGCTTTTTCACCAATCCTACAATGGAAAGAACTAGGGTTTGCTCAAATATTAATAAACCAACAATTAGCAATAATCTTGTGTAAGCTATCATTAATTCATGAGTCTAAAGTGTGATTTTTCCTTTTTATTAGTTGTAAAATCAATTTTGGGCATCCCATGCCACCTGTGGACAATGGAAGGCAATGAACATGCCCTATATCTCACATTTGGGCAGTTCTGGGCCCTATAATGACAAGCTACAACAGTAATTAAACATATATGGGTAAGTGGATGTGATGTAGTTTTGGGCGCAAATTAAGACTATCCATGTATTCTTACAACATGAGACGCTTGCACATTTGAGGTATGGAAAGGCTAAGAGAAGAAATCATGGGTGTGTTGAGTGTAGTTTGGATAAGTATGAACCTTTTCATCGGATTTGCTCTAGCTACAACAAACTCCTGCAATATGCAGTAATTGGGCATCATGCCTTCCAATACAAACATTAAGCACAAGCGACCCTAAATGTGTGGGGAATGTTATGTAAGACCCTAAGACAACCCTTATACACCACATGCTCTTGATGCAAACATTCAAATCATGATGAATAGGGTTTTCATTGATGACAACATAAAAGTAACTAACCATTCTGGAAAACATCTAAAAGTTTTTATGGCTTTCAAAAGTAAGGTCTAAAATTTTTTATGACTTTCTTTTCAATCTTTATGACAATTTGAATGGAAAGGCCCCACTCATAGCCAAATACTTTTGAGATATTTACAACTCATTGGAGTATGGGGGACCCTATAATTCTCCAAAGACATTGGATTCAACAACCCATGCCTTTGAATAAACAGACCTCAGGACCACGTGTCTATTCTGATGCATGTGGACATCTATGTGGGTTTTGACAAGCCACTATCGTTCGTTTTTAACATAGTACACCCAAGGATTTGAGCCTCAGTAAGCTCTGTCTGCAAAATATCTTTGACCTATTCGAGAGATTCTCCAACTTCCCGTTTTAGATTATAAATAGCAGCTGGATCTAATGCTGTCAGGTTGATGCCCGTTTCAAAGGAAGGATGTGATTTATAGTACCAATCATATCACATCGACATTTTAAGATATATGTTCATATGCTAAAAAAATATAATTCATTTTCAAAGGAGGGATGTGTTTTATAATGCCCATCAAATGACCTCCAACATAGTTAACTCAATAAATAGGGTTCACATTAATGTCTTCTTTCCTCTGCAATGATCTTGTATCATTTTTATTTGTCCATAAAACTCTTATCACGCAAGACTATTAAACAAGATCATTGATTACAAGAAACTTGCACATAAAGGTATCCATTATACTATTTGAAATATAACAATCATTCATTATAAGCTAACATTCATCCACCCAATCAAATTTGATTTTTTTCACATGAAGAATGGTGCAAATGAATGCTCAAATTAAATTCACCATTGGCCATGTTAAGACTACTAATCCTCAATCAAGATTTGGAAAGAGAAATATTAATGAAAAATATAAATTCTAGAATACTTTCTAACCAATAAATATCATTGATGCTTCCAAACTTGAACTAGTGTGTACATTTTTCGATCACACACTAAGTAATTCAAAGTAATGTCTTAAAAGCGGTTAGGGTGGCATGCAATAAGTATTTGATGTTGCATCAAAACTATTCCCACTGTGTATCTATAAGATCAACCATGATCTTGAAGGCTTGTTGAATAACACCAAAGAAAAAAAAAGGGAGTAGTTGTGCAACTCATACTTTGTCTCTTAAAATACTTCTTGTTGCATGGCTTCCTACACGAACTAGAATATCTTGAAATTTAGTACATTAAGAGTGAAAACATTATGGTTTCGAAACTATGCAATAAATTTCTTAATATAGTTTTCCATTTTCATGAAATTTTATAAGTCATGAATACTCTTTATTGATCAACAATTGACACTAATTAAATTCTTTATTGAATTAATGCTCATACCACCAATTAACACAATGAAATCTTTATTGAAACAATGGTCATATCATCAATTGTTCTTGTGGAATCGCATACACAAATTTGTACACTTATTCAACTTAACTACAATTTATCTCCCTGGAAGGATGCAAATAATTGGTTCAAATGATGCAAGTAATAATCCTAGGTAACTAACTAAACAATTGTGCTTTCCATATACATGATTATAAATAAGTCAATACATACATTTAGCACTTTATTCATCAAATTTATAAATGCGAAAAAGGAATTAGCAATACTATAAAAGGAAACAAAAGTCATTCAAATAATACACATTGTATAGTTAAGGTGTCAAAAGGGAATTAGCTCGACATTCATCTATATTGCAACGAAAAGTGAAACCTAAAAATTTTGTCCCTATATCGATGAAAGTTCGTGGAACATTACAAATCGTGGATATTTCCACGGTTTTTCCACCCTGAAAAACAAAAAATATAAAAATTCATTTTTTTAACTCACGAATGTTGAAAACATGGAAATATTTCGTGGAACAATCTGCCCATATGTAATAGTGTGAGAGAGTGAGAGAGGGGCTTAGTAAGGGTTAGAGAGAAAGAGAGGAGGTGGGTTTAGTGATAGGGGGAGGAGTACATGTGTGTGTGTGTGTGTGTGTTTGTGTGTGTGTGGGGGGGGTGATGAGTGGTAGGGGGAGGGGGATTAGGAGAGAGAGAGAGAGAGGGAGAGAGGGGGGGGTTAGGAGAGAGAGAAGGGGGGGCTTAGGGGATGTTTCTGGGTAGGGAGAATATTAGTGGGGTTAGGGAGAGAGAGGGGGGTCTTAGGGGTAGTGGTGTGAAAGAGAGGGGGGTGTCAGGGGGTTGAGGTAAAGATAGAGGAGTGGGGTTTAGGTGGGGGTGGAGGAGTAGGGTAGAGATAGAGAGAGAGAAGAGATTAACAAGGAATAGAGAGAGAGAGAGAGAGATGATTTAGGGGTGTTAGAGGTACGAGGAGGAGTAGGGAGTGAGAGAGTGAGAGAGGGGGTTAGTAAGGGTTAGAGAGAGGGGTAGGGAGGGAAGAGTGAGGTTAGTAGTATGGGGAGGAGTAGGTGGTGTGTTTGTGTATGTGTGTGTGTGTGTGTGTGTGTGAGAGAGAGAGAGAGAGAGAGAGAGAGAGATTCGGATTTATGTGGGAACGAAATAAAAGAGCATATACAGAATCAAATACAGAGATATAATCCAAAGAACACAGCGGTACAGTAAACGCATATTCTATTAAATAGCAGAAATAGAACAGACTGTAAAATACAACAGCTAGAATGGTAGTAGCTATCTTCGAGAAGATATGTGGCCGTTGTGCTCATTTGTGCCATGATGAATACAAAAGGAGGCCGAAAGGGATTATTTATCATAAGCACGAGGGAAAGAATCCCAAACATCCAAAAAACCTAACCCTAGAAGATGAACCGTCATAAAGTTTACGGCCCCAAGGTGGTTACTTGAACAATCAACTTCCAGGGGTCATAACCTTTGCATACGATCTCTGTTTGGGGCGCTTGGTAGCCCATTGGAAAGGTCTATCCGAGATTTACAATTGTTGGGAAAAATTTCAATGATAAATCTTGTTGGTCAAGGATGCCCCAAAAAACATCGTTTAGGGCCTCAAAACGGCTCCTAAAGTTCAAGACTCGAAAAACTGCTAAAAATAGTAAATTACCAAATTTGCTAGAAAACTGTTTTTAGCTAGTTGGAGAAGGTGGGTCGCCACCAATATCCACCTGGATCAGAGAGAGAGAGAGAAATAATGTGGGGGTGTTAGGGGTTGGGAGAGAGAGAGGGGGGTGGGGGTGGGTGTTAGAGATAGGTGGAGGAGTAGAGGTGTATGTGTGAGAGAGAGATAGAGAGAGAGTTGGGGGACGGGGAGGCAAGAGTGGAAGGGTGTGGGTAATTATTGGTAGGGGGAGGAGGGATGTTCGCGAGGAGATGTTTAGGGAGGATTAGGGAAGTTAGAGAGAAGGCGGGCTATAGGGTTTGTGCAGAGAGAGAGAGAGAGAGAGAGAGAGAGAGAGATGGGGGGTGGTAAGTGGTTGGGGGAGGGGGATTAGGGGAGAGAGAGTGGGGGGTTAGGGATAGAGAGAGAGGGACAGAGGGAGGGAGAGTGGAGGGGGTGGTTATGGGTAGGGATAATAGGGGGGTTTAGGGAGAGAGAGAAGAGGGTTAGAAGTAGTGAGAGTGCAAGAGGGAGAGGGAGGTATTAGAGAGAGAGAGAGAGAGAGAGAGAGAGAGAGAGAGAAATGGGGGGAGAGGGGGAGGAGGTGGGTTAGGGGATAAAAAGAGATAGAGATCAGGGTGGGGGGTAGGGTTTTAGGGAGCATTATGGTGGTCAAAGAGAATGGGGTTTATAGGGTGGGAGAAGAAAGAAAATGAGGGTGAGAGATATGGGGGAGGTAAGATAGAGAGTAGAGGGGGTTTAGGGGTAGGGCAAGCACGAGAGAGAGAGAGAGGGTGGAGAGGGTGGTAATAGGTAGGGAGAACCTGCAAACCAAATATATTAATAACTACAAGTACACCTAAATATAAAATCCCACTACATAAAATAGACACACCCAAAAAGACACCCAAATATAGAGTCTCCATGATACGCCTACCATGTTAATCAGTAATAGGATGTACGTATGAACTTAAAGAGTTGTCAAATGCTAAAAATGGAATTTTATCGTGGTCTACAAAGTGACCCGCTAAGGGGATCATTGTTGCTTAATACTTTTTAATCAAATGGCACTTTTAGGTTACAGCAACACATGACTTCTTATCATTTTTGTTATATGAGTCATCAGAACACAATCTGTCGAATGTCGCCTATAGGATTTCTACCCCAAACTAGAGGAGAAGTTGTTGAGACCAAAAAATTTATGTTCCAAGAAATAGTTGTTAGCGGCGACCCGTAAACCCAGTAACACACCTTTCGAAAAGCCTGTAGAGCCATAAGCAGAGATAAGGGTGACGAATATCTCTAAGAATGTGTATTGGAAAGATGCAAGTGAACAGGCTATGTGTATCTTAAGTTCGTTTGTCTGACTTCGCTTCTATGACTTGGTTTCATCCTATACAAAAATTCATAATTCCAATTGCGGATCAGATAAGCCCGCGTTTGATTTCTTCAAAGTCAAAAGGCCATCTTGAGTTCATAACAAATATGGTGTGTTGAATATTGTGTGTTTTAGACTTACCATCTGCAAATTCGTCAAAGGGTGGGTTTGAATCGCTTGTAAATACACCTTTATTTCTAGTTTCTGATCATTCACCTTTCCTTCCACCTCTCTATTATTTTCCCATCCAATCTCTCGTTACATTTAACTCGATAAACATATTCATTCATCGGTTTATTGTTCTTCCGAGGATAGACTGTATTTCGTGTATACTGTCCCTCAATCCAAGCGAAGGTGTTTATATAAATTCTAACATGGCGGCCACGGGGGTGTATCGCATCATGATATGCATTTTGCTAATCTCTGCGCTCTTTCCAACAGCGATCTCCAGGCTTAGTTTCCTCCACAAAGCCACCGCTGACTCCAAAATGAAGGACACCTCCAATTATATCAATAACATCTCTGAAGCTTATATTCAAGAGACCAATAATGCGCCCGCCATTGATCTTAGTCTATTGGATGATAAGCTTCCAAAGACTGGTTATACTCCCTCGGCTCCTTCAGCCTGCGATAACATGGCGGTAGACACCGTCGGCGCTATGCGTTATAGTTGCTGATGTAGATTAAGTTGATAAGTTAATCCATAATTATTCACTACAGATATCTTTATTGGAAATTGTCCTGAGTAAATTATCATGAACTCTTTATTGAAAATGCTAATGAGTAAATTATCATGAACTCTTTATTGAAAATTGATGTAAACCTTTGCCTCAAATTGTACCAACAAGTTTTCTCACTCCAAAAAATGGCATAAACATGAATTGGCTTTGCAGGTAATCATGCTCATAAGTTAATTAAAAATAATTTTTGTCTTCCTTGTTTGAACCCAATGAGCATATAATAGTTGATATCCTTCTTGTTTGGTAAACACTAATCTTTGCTTAAGTTGAAATATAGTAGTTGGTGTTGAAACTCAAAACTATTGAGAGGAATTAATATAGGGAAGATGTTATGTGATATAAGATATGTGATAAAAAACAAATTAAATAAAGATATTAGATAGTATATGTCAATTCTAAATTTTAAATAAATATTAAAAAAAATCAATATATATCTATTTTAATTTTGAATCTATAAAGTAATGAGGACGATTACATTTTTTCAAATTTAATATTTATTTTTATAATTTAATATGAAAAAATTAATATTTGACATGGAATTAATCTTTACAAATAAATTCATATTTAAGATGAATTTACACGAATTTATAAATCTTCATGATTATTTTGATTTTAAATAATTCATCATAATTAAAACAAACCTAAATTCTATCACAAACCCTTATTATCTTCTCATTTGATCTTAAATCATATATAATTAAATATAATATAATATTTCCAAATATAATTTAACTATCTACCAACATTATGTATCCACTTCTTAGTCACAATAGTCACAATTGTTTGAACTAATTTTTTACTAAATATTTTAATTATCAAAATGCCTTGAGCTTTACAAAAAAAATAGTGATGAACATATTTCATGTTCTCTAGTTGCAAATGAACAATGAACAGAATCATAAAGCATTTTTTAAAGCATTTTCTACATTTTTTTTCTTCAAGATTTTAAATAATAATGAAAAAGATAATAACAATTTTTATATGTTTAAGGATTACTATTAATAAAAAAATTATCTTAAATAAAATAGAAAAAATAATAACATTATTGATATTTTTAAAATTAATATATCTTTTAATAAAATTATTACTTTCCATTTTAATTTAACAATAGTTAGTAAAGAATAAATGGACCTATTACCCATTTAAAGTTCCTTGACTTTCATATCCTTTTAATTAATTAATAATAATAAATTAGTATAAGTAAAACATACGAGAAAGGTAAAGGGAAAGAATCATTTTAAATAGTGTCAACATTGTGAAACTCTTTGAAACTTTTAATTTTTAAATTATTTATAAATTTATAAAAATCATATATTTCCTATTTTAAAAAGTACACAAGTTTATATGTCAAATTACTGTCAAGTTTATTAATTTTGTTTATGTGGAAAACATAAGTTTATTAATTTTGTTTATGTGGAAAACATAATTAGAACAATAATTTTATCCCTATTACCACAGGATTTTAGTGAAATAATCCATCTCTTTGAATTGAGTGTTTTGGTATATACAGCCACAGCCCCGCTATCATTTTTCTACCACATCCTCATGATGGAATATAAAAGATAATGAAGAAGAAATCGTTTCGATAACTTATACGATTACAACATATAATTGACTGTCCAAAAGTATTGAGAAGGAACTTCATGTTTTAGGTCAATTGTGGGTTACTTTAGATTCATCACATGTCTCAATAAAGATTTAATTTTAAATATTTTAAAGCATTTGTTTATTTTTAACGTTTTAAAATAAAAAAAACTTTAAACGGAAAAAGTATTTGGAAATAGAATTGCATTATTATGAAATTAAAATATATCTTTCACTCTCGCTATGATTTCAAACTTCATAAAATTGTGGATGCTCAAAGCGTGTACACATTTTTAGAACCTCAAACACATTTTTTTATACCACATAATACTAGAGCATTTTGGTTAAATTCAGCATACAATTTGTATTTATCTTTTTTGATTAATTCATTCGTAGCATAGATTACAAAACCTTGGAAATAATTTTCAATTTAATTACGATATCTATAATTATAGAAAATCTAATCTAGGCATATATAATCCTTATTATCAGCAACCATATCTCTACTCGAAGACCAAATATAATTACATAGAGAGGTTATATGTGGTGTTGAGGCCTCTTTCATCACCCTTGCACCATAAAATATACCTTTAGAAACTATGGCTAAGTTTAATCCCCCAACCATAATCAAAGCCCCAAGAACTATACCTAGAGTTTAAAACATCTTAATGCTCTCCATATCCCCAATTTGTGGTGACAAATACTATTGTGCACTCCATTGATATGGTTCGAGCCATCATTATTTGGTTTCAACATGTATAAATTATTTTTAGGGATTAAGCCCCGAAGTTTCCTCTCCTAAGCATTTCCAACACCCCTAGAGCCATTCCTAATAGAACCCATATCCCATTACAAAGGTCAATGATGGGATCAAGAGGTCTAGTGTGGTGGTTTGAGTCCATCCTTATTTGCTATGTTCCTGGAAAATTCCTTCAATGCCTACGCAACAATTTTCGTCCCACAACCATGTCTAAGGGCCCAATACTAATACTTAACCTTAAAAATTCCTAATGATGTGAATATTTCCCTCGGAGGTGAAGACACCATTTAGGAGGTCTCCTCTGGTGGCCTTAGGGTTTTTCTTGGCCATGGATGCCTAAAACCTTATTTTATAGCATATGGTCCATGGTTTATCCCTTAACCATGTACAAGGCCCTATGATTCATACCTATGCTCAAAAACTCCTAATGATGCCCATATCCTCACACAAAATCCAAAGTGCCCATGAGGTGGTCCCCAACATTAGGGAAAATAAGGCATTAGGAAGGCAAGCTTGTTAATCATTAAGCTTGTGGGGTTCAAAGTAGAGTTATGTGATCTATTAAAACTAAAGTTGGCATTGGGAATTAAGTAAGGGAGGTAGGGGGTTATTGAATCATTATTAACTAGTCATAATTTATTTGTTAGGCATTGGGGAAACAATGCATGACATGGGTTGAAAGATTTATTTGAATGCTCATAGGAATGAATGCAACTGATTGGATTTCTTCAGGACCCACATTTATTAAATAAATATGCATGACCCACTAATACTATTGGGCGGTCATGTGTGATGGTTTGAGGAATTATTGCTCTTGGACATTATGCCTAGAAGCTTCTTTTTTAACCTTTCCTCCCTCGACCATGTCCAGAGCCACGAGACCTATACCTAGTGCTCAAAACCTACCAGTGGCACTTGTATGTTTCAAATTCTATATGTTTCATAGGTGGATCTAGATTACTAGAGAAATCTTCACTTAGAATTGACCAAACATTGACAAGAAGATATAAGAAATATGAAGAAAATATTAAGTAGAACACAAGTGAAAAACAGTCATGTGGATTGATCTTCCATTGCATTATTGTTCAACAACATGTGTGCAATATATAGATGCTCTCAAGAGACAAAATTGAGATGCTTAGTGGTGAGTTGAGTAGCTCACATTAATGCTAGGCTTAGTAGAGTAATTCCCCCAATATATGACATTGTACCAAGTGTTACTCTTGTATTGGGCCATAATGAGGTCCAATGAACCCCTGAAGACCATGAGGAAGTTAGGCAAGTCAATAAATGTGGATGAAATCGTTATGAGGGTGAATTAGGTGGTTTAGGGATTTGGTAGTGGCCATTAATGAGCAATTTGACCATTTCTAGTGCATAAGTGCCCTTGGTCCAACCTTATCCCATAAAACAAGGAAGTGGTGTGCTTGCCTCATTAAATGCATTAAGTAGGGTGCCTTTGATTCCCAAGAATAAGGAAATGGGTACACTTGTGGACAAACATGGCTATAATGACAAACTAAGTATAGTCTAATATGTGGACAAACCCCCTAGAGTAGGCACTATGAAGCCAAACCATGGAATAAATTACATTAAACACTTGGAACCTTATGCAAATATTTTTTTTTTTTAACACAGACGGTTGAGTAGCTTTTGATTAAAAATAAAACCGAGATTTACATAGTGCAGAGGCAGATTGCTCCTTTAACAAGGTAGCATCCATAACATCCAGTTCATCTTTTACATTCTTACAACCATGAAAAAACATTCTAGGTCCATGTATGCTATAACATTTGACAAACTGTCCTAGAAGTCTAATACAGAAGAAAAAAAAAACATAATTGTACTAGTAGATTTTAACTAAACTGCTGATAGATGGAGCTGTAAAAAAACTGTGAATTTCCTGAGTTCTTCCATCCCAAAATTTCAGAGAAATAGATCCTAGGCCAAAAATCTGATATAGATGCATAAAAGGAAAAAAGATGAAACCATCCATAAGAAACTAGGGGTTGTCGGTGTTCGGGATTACGCCACTGGAGCCAACAGTCTTATTCCTGGCATGGCTGAGGTTGACAAAGTTCCCCGCTTGAGCCATGATTTTCTTTAGTTTCTACAGCTTCCTACGCAGACTATCCAATTCACTGTTGTCAACACCAGATTTGCATTTTTTGTGTGGGTATCCGAGTCCCAGCATCTCCTACAAATGTTCCACTTTCTCTACCACCATACTATTCTGGTGTTTTACCTCAATATTTTAGTTTCAGTCAAGGAATAGAGGAGAATCAAAACCTTCTTGAAATCCAAGTTTTCATTTCGAATCAGCCTGACTTGGCCTTCCAATTCCAGCAGATGGCTCTTCATTTCCAACTCGAAGTTTGTGTGGCCACACCTCTCTTCTGGTTTCTGAGTGCTTCTAGCCCTGTCCTGCCTACGTCAGAGACGATGCGTAGGATGCCTGTGCTCTACCATGATGCCAATATCCTCGTCGACCATCGAAGTATCCCTGATACAAGCAGGATTTGGTCCTCTAATGGCCTTGCTGCACTTGAAACACCTTAGATAGAGACTATCCCTAGCTTGTGAATGTGCATGCTCCAAGCTAAAATTCACCCACAAAAGTAGACATAGAAACAACTTAGCACTTAGAACAATCGAGACAGAAAGGATACCAGTGAGAAGGCAAGGAAAATCCCCTCTGCCTTATCTAAACTCGAGCCTCTGCCTTCACATGTTGACCAACTGGTGTTATGGACAAACACAATAAATACTAGCGTGCTTCAAACTTCTACAGGGATTGTGTAGACCACCAATTTGGGTGGTGGGATTTTCGAAATCCAAAGAATTTGCAGCTCTATAGTTTGAATTCATGTAATTAGGAGGTCTTCTTGAGGGATAGATAGGGTCCAACGTACCACAATGGGGACTCGAGTTAGGGGATCCAAGTATTTCTAGAGATGACATTGTTGCAGTCAAGGTATCCATATGGGAGCCTAACTCTAGAGTTTTCCATAGCGTCAACTTGTTCATTGAGATTTCTCAAAGCATGGAAAAAGGAGACCTCTTTAAATTCTTTGCTAATGCTGAAATCAAGGTGATGTAACTTGGAGGAGGGGATATTTTTATTATTGACAATATTCCTTGCATCTCTAATGGCCATGGGAGAATCTCCGATTACATTCAGGTTCTCAATGCCCAGAGCTAAAGCAATCTCTAGTCCTTTAATGAGCGCAAGCCATTCCGTATCGTTGTTCATATTTCTCCCTATACCCAAGGCATATTTTTTCTTCTGGTTCCCCTTGGAGTCAAAGATCACTCCCCCCGCACCTGCCAACCCTGGATTGCCTTTTGAGGCTCCATCAAAGAAAAGCAAGCTACCATTTAGATTGTTCTTCCAATTCTGAAACTCATCCTTGCTCATGCGCAGCTGCCAGGTCTTAGGCCTCGGTTTTTTAGGAGGTTTTCTCCATGAGAAAGGGAAATTTGGGTCAAGAGAGTCAGCTATCCAATTCCTTTCTTCAACAGATAGAGGTTCCTAATGTATGTTGTGCATTCCTTGAGAAGACAGAGATTCAACCCAAAGAGCTTTAGCAGAGGAATAGACCGAGCTAGGACTTGTGGAGGTGCCTTCAAAGATTTCTTTGTTCCTAGCCATCCATATTTTCGAACACATGAATCTTGGAAGGGCTTCCCAAGCTCTGGTAATGTCCAGTTTTCTATGGAGGGTTCCCTGGTAGTAATCCTTCCAGCATTTAAAAAGATTGTTCCAGTTAGTAGGCATTACCACGGTGAAGTTTAGACTGCTAAAGGCCTGGCTCCATACCTCATGAGAGAAATTACACTCAAGAAAGATGTGTTCCAGATGTGTTCCATGGTTTCCTTCGAATTTTTGTAGAGGGTGCACTGAAGAGGTCCTTCTATTTATTTCTTTCTTAGATTCTCCCTAGTAAGGATCTTACTTTGGGCGAGGATCAAGAAAAATGCATTTACTTTTGGCAACCCATCTGTGTTCCAGACTTTGTCCCATTTGGCATCTTTATTACTTTCCTTCCTGTTGTTATAAACATGTTGATATCCCTCTTTGACCGTGTAATTTCCAGTCCTCTCCCATCCCTTCGGTATTTTAGATGCCTGTTTGTGGGGCTTTCTTCCTGAAGAATGGTGAGGAAGGCTTTGTAGTTTGATTTCAACTGTTCAAGAATATCCATCTCCTTCCAGCCGGTCCACCTTCCCCTGCTGGTCCAAATTGAGATGTAAAAAAGAATGAGAATATTGTTGTGCTCAAGCCAAACTTTAAGCTCTCTTAATTCATGTTGAAAGTTGGTTGGGGATCTCTGTTCAAGTTTGTCCTGCCAAATCTTAATATCTTTACCATTTCCAGCGACCCAATGAATTTTGTCTTGAATGATGAGGGAAATTTTTTTACAGAGATCCCATATGGGAGTCCCTTTTTTCCCCATATCCATATTTTCAATGCAGCGTCTTCTAGTGTCAGTCATATATTTTTTCCTAAGAGCTTGTTTCCACCATGCATCTTTTTCAATTGCAATTATCCATAGGATTTTAGCAGCAAGTGCTAGGTTCATGATGACTGGATCTTTTACGCCTGCACCACCGCAATTCTTTGGACTGCAGACTGTGTCCCAACTGATCAAGTGATATTTCCTGGTACTGTTTATCTTGCCACCTTGCCAAAGAAACTTGCGAAGTTCTCTATTTATTTCCTGAATGATTTGACTGGGAGCCAAAGAAATAGAGCATACATAGATAGGATATCCATTCAGAATGGATTTGATGAGGGTTATCTTTCTAGCAAGATTTAGCCAACTCAACCCCCAGGAGTTTATTTTCATTTTAATTTTTTCGACCAGACCTTGCCAATCCATCTTCTTTTTTTTCCCCTTGAAAATTGGAATACCCAGGTAGTTGAAGGAGTTCTAGGTTGATATACATTCAAATCCGAGGACTCTAGAGATCCTTGCCATGACCCCTAGTGGACAATTCCACCCATATACCTTCGACTTGGATTCATTTACTTTGTCGTCTGAAGCATCAAGAAAGGTAGAAAGAGATTTTTTAAATATGTCGGCTATGATAGTTGAGGCGGTCCCAAGCAAAATGGTATTGTCTGCAAATTGGGCATTGTTGGTGGCACGCACTCCTCTAGAAATTTTCAGGCCTTTCAATTCCCCAATGTCCTGGAGGCGTTTCAATATTCTACTGAGAGAGTCAGCAATGATGATATAAAGAAATGGGGATAATGGACATCCTTTCCGGATTCCCCGAGAAGATTTGAATAAATTGGTTGGTCTGCCATTGACCAAAGGGGCAATCTAGGGACTGCTTATGTAGGCCTTAATCCACCTGATGAATCTTTTGGAAAAACCAAACCTTGACATGATTTCAAACAAGAAAAAATGGTCAATTCTGTCAAAAGCATTAGCCATATAAAGTTTGATTTCCATACCTTGATGATTACGCTCCATGCTAGAGTGAATAGCCTCCTGAACGATAATAATATTATCAAGGATTTGTCTTCCTGCAATGAAGCCACCTTGAGTTTCTGAGATGATGTGGCCCATAACCTTCTTCATTCTAGTGGCTTAAATTTTTGCAAGGATTTTGTAAGATGTATTGCAGAGCGAGATGGGCCTGAATTGGTTAATTGAGAGAGGGTTCTTGTCTTTGGGGATCAAGGCGACGAAGGATGAGTTTGTGGCTCCTCCAATCTTATCCCTTTTCCATGTCCAATTTAACATTTTCTTCAAGTCTTCTTTGATTATGTCCTACGCAGCATGATAAAAGTTAGTAGTGAAGCCGTTTGGACAAGGGGCTTTGTCAGCATGCAGAAACCATATGCCATTTTTTATTTCGAACTCCATTATAGGTTTTGAGAGATCTCGGTTTTCATCTTCTAAGATGAGAACAGGGATTTCGGACAAAAGGTCCGCTTGGGCCTCAAGGTCAGCCTCATTTTTATTTGAGAAGAGCTCTTGGAAGTGCTGGAAAATATGATCCTTTATTTTTTCCCGATTTAGAATTTTGGAGCCATCTCTATCTTTGAGTTCTTTTATCATGTTGTGGCTGAGCCTGGCTTTGGTTTGCTTGTGAAAGTAAACTGTATTGTTGTCCCCACCTTTGAGCAAAAGTTTCCTAGACTTGATGCGTCATTCCTCTTCTTCCTTCCGAGCAATGCTGAGCATTTTCTTGTTGAGCTCTTGCTCATTGCAGATGAGAGATGGAGTAACTTCTACCTTTTCCATTTCATATTACAAGAAGACAACGTCATTTTGTAACCATTTCTTCAGATGGCCGGGGTCTTTGTATTCCATTTTAGCTTAATTCTTTAAGGAGTAGTGGACATTTCTGAGCTTGCTTTCCCAAGTATAGCTTGGAGAACCAAAACATGGGATATTCCAAGCCAAGTTAATAAGGTTCATGGCTTTCTCGTCTAGTAACCAAGCAAGATTGAATCGAAACGAGATAGGGCCAAGATTGGCAGGAGGAGAAAGAGATAGCGTGATCGGTTTGTGGTTAGAAACAACTGAAGGTACTGTGAAGGAGATAGGGATGAGGTTCTTCTCCAGAAAAGAAGAACTAATAAAAAACCTGTCCAACCTTGTAGCGATATGTCCAGACTCAATCTGTTTATTATTCAAAGTGAAATTGCCATTTTTGAGAGGTAGATCCAGCATATCGAAGTCAGTGACTAAGTCTTCAAGGTTTTGACCAAAAGGATCTCTTACCCTAGAACCTCCACACTTCTCATTCTGAGATTTTGTGATGTTAAAGTCCCCGACTAGAATGAGATATTTTTCTTTTAAAACATCTCTCCGGGAGGAGAGACTATTCCAGAAATCTTGCTTGTCTTTGTAATGGGTAGGACCATAAACATTACAAACATAGAAAACAGTGGGATCATCCTTAATGCCAAATTCACTAAGAATCCAGTGTTGGCATTCCTTAATTGTTTTGCTAGAGTACTTATCCGAGAATAGAGTGATGATTCCTCCAAAGGCTCCTCTGGACCTAACCGCACTTCCATGGTTGTCCTTCCAAAAGTGATGTGAGAGAGCCATGACCTCCACATCGCTCATTTTAGTCTCTTGGATCAGTAGGATATTAGGTCTTTCATATTTAATAATTTCTTTCAATGCTTTCACTCTAGTCGATCCCCATAGATCCTTACAGTTCCAACGGACTAGCTTCAATACTTCTTTCCCTATTGTGAGCATGCTCGAGCTCTCCCTTCTGGTTTGCCAGTGCCTTTAGAGGATTGCAACAACTTTGTTTCCTCTATGCTTCTTTTTCTTCCTAACTCCATTTCCCTTTCTGCTTCTTGTTCACGATAGAATCTTAGAGACTTTGTGCCTCTAGTGTTACTGGGAGGGCTTGTTTCTAGCTACTCATGAGACCCATTTGAGGATTCCAGGGAGACCGAGAATGGGGTGACTTTTCTTTGCTTGACCATCGTAGCCCACGAGTTTCTAGGGGGATGGGAGCCCTCCAGCGCAGAGTCTGTTCTTCCAGCTACTTCTGAAGGAATGATGGTGTTGGTGATTGAGGTATCATTTTGCTCTGTTCCTATTTAATTAACTTGTATTTCTGCTTCTGGGATCTTGCCATCTTCGATGCTCAACACTGCAAATTGTTTGCTAGAGGGGTTTTTCCCATCAGCTTGTGCTGGCTCAAGATCTGGCACGTGTTGTTGATATTTTGGGTCAGAGTTTTGAATAGCCGATTTTTTCCCTTTTTTTACCTATTGCCAATCTTCTTCTTATGGTTTTTCCAATGCCTCTTTTGCCACTTTAGGGTAGTTTTTCACAAAGTGACCATATTCATGGCATTTCTTGCATTTGAAGGGTAGTTTCTCATAGTCGACTTTTTGATCATATTCCCATCCATACATACAGATACAGACTATCTCAGGAAGACCCTTCTCCAGGTCCACCTCCACACAGATTCTTGCACAGGAGAAAAGGGGGCCTTTTGGTTCATCTTTGTCTATGTACTTACCGAGGGAGTTCCCAATCGCCTGAAGAGATTCATCATTCCAGCAGTGTAGAGGAAGGTGAGGAAGGAGAACCCAAACAGGGATGGCCGAGGTCACATCCTTATCCAGGTCGAAAGATAAGCTCCATCGATTTAGGTAAATGCCCCTAGGGCCCATGAAATATGGACCACTTCTAAAAATCAGATCTCGATCTTCTTTAACTTCGAAGAGAAAAGTAAAGTAACCTTTTCCATAGAAATAATCTTGAATACCTACAGAAATCAATGGCATTCAATTTTTTTTAATCCATGTATCCATGGTCTTAGGCGACGACCAGATCCTAGTGAACTGACCAATCAGGTCACGTTCATTCAGTGCCAAGGCCTGCAACTGTGAAGCAGCCAACATGATCTATATTTTTGGAGCCACCGAGCATTTGACGAACCCGTCTCCATTAGAGGTTGCAAAAGTCGGAGGAGGGGGAGTTGATGCTACCAACGCCATGAAGGCCGCAACGGTCCTCTAGGCTGGGATTCAAGGGGGGATCCATCCCCAGGCCACAGGGAAGTCCAAATCCTAGTAAGAGCACACAGGGCAGCGCCAGGGATCGACGGGGAGAAAAAAATGTGTATTTCCACAAATATAACAATTTACCATTTCTTATGCAAGGATTATGAACCAAGGTCTAGATGTGAATTATGTTCCAAAACCCCCCCTTAAGAAAAAATGGTTGTGAGAAAATAAAATTATTATGAGGACCCAAGCAACAAAGGCTTATGGTCACCCTTTACATTATTCATCCATATAAGTGAGGAAAGAGAAAAAACCACTTGGGAAAAATCCTCCCTCTAAAATGGGCATGAAATACACCAAAACAAACTACTCCAAAACACAAGTAGGTGTCAACTTGTTCATATGTTTGGAGGAACCTTCTTCTTGGGAAGAAGAGAAATGTGCTCAACTAGATCATGTACATGTGAAACTGCATGATGGAAACTGAATCCATGTAGAACAACTGAGTAACAATGATAGTAGAGGGAAGGCTACTCTTAAGACTTGATCTTCGAACCAACCAGGGTGCAAATTCCAAAAGAGACTTGAGTTGCTTGAGAATAAGTGACCCCAAGCGAATCATAAGGCTCCTGAAGCATCAACATCGAACGAAAAGAGTTGTAATTAGTTCCAAGAAAGAGGAACAAGAGTCCCAAGTTTGCCAATGTGATGGCTAAGGCTTCTCCATCTTCAAGTGAACTTGAAGAAATTTTGCTAGTCATGGTGTAGGAATACATAGGAAGCAAAAGAGTGTGAAGCAATGCAAGATATTCGCTTGAATTCCAAACTTATCCTTAACCATATTTTGAACCAATTCTCTCATATGAAGGAAGAACCTCTTCTAGAGAAGGCTCACTATGATCACTAATCAGCAACCCATCTTTAGCATTCATAATAGAAGACATAGAGGAGAAATAAGTGGAATGGAGAGACATCTCTTCAACAATATTGATGGCAGCAGCTTGTATATTATCTTCATGAAAAACATCTTTATGGAAAATAGAGGAAGCCACATAGGAAGAAAGTTGATCTGGATCATTTGTTGAATCTATATCTTCTTCTTCTTCTTCTTCTTCTTCTTCAATTTGAACTACTTCTTGAGAAATTCACGAGGCCAAGACCTTTGGAGGGTGAACACATGAGGATGTGTCCATTTTCTTGCTCTCCATATAGCTAATATCTTCTTTTTGCATGCTAAGATCTCTATCTAGATTTCTCCAAAGCTCAAATGGGTACTCAACAGAATCAATGAGATAATGCATTCTGGGAGGTATAGCCAAACACATCATTCCATATGCTCTATCACAATCATTGATCCAATCACACTTCTCTTCATAAGACTCTGGCTCGCTCACAGCACCAATGGACACATCAAAGAGACATTTTCTCTTGAGATATGCACACATCTTTTCTTTCCACTCTGAATAGTTGAATGGAGAGAGGAGAGGAACTACTTTCAAATCCATGTTGAAGTTGTTGTAGGCACCTGCAAAACACACACTTGGGAATCTATTTTGGAAGCAAGACTAGGATCCACTATGAATCTCTGATACCATGTCAAATTCTATATGTGTCATAGGTGGATCTAGATTACTAGAGCAAGCTTCACTTAGAATTTACCAAACATTGACAATAAAATATAAGAAATATGAAGAAAATATTAAGTAGAACACAAGATAAAAAAAACTCATGTAGATTGATCTTCCATTGCATTATTGTTCAACAACATGTGTACAATATATAGATGTTCTCAAGAGACAAAATCAAGAGGCTTGATATGCAATTTGGATACCAAAAAATTGCATATCAAGCGAGTCAAGGCAAAAGGAAAAAAGGTCATGGAAGAGGAAAACATAGACTTTGATGCCAAGGATAACTAGGGATTGATGGGAATTTATGGGCCCTAGAAGATACACTAGGCGATGGCATATATGCTAAAATATTTGATAGAAGAGAAGCGAGAGGTTAATAACATACTAAAGAAAGGGGGTTTTAGAACTGGAGGTTGCCTTGGATCCAATACCCCTATTTACCAAGCCTTTGGCTATTCAAAATCCCAAAAATCAATAGGAGGGTGCAATTGAAAAGGATCACAATGCTAAGTGCACTCAAAGCTTGGTCATGGGTGTAAGGAATACTATATCCAATAATATTGAGGAGAATATGGAGATTATGCTTGATCTATGGGAGTTATTACACACATCTATGCTGAAGAACACGATACATAACCTAAATGAATTCATCAAAAGTGAGTTGCAGGAGGGTTTGGAGTTCATCAAAGAACTGTTGGATTCCTTCATTAGAATGTTTCCAAACATGACCTTACAAAGAAGGAAGGCAAAGAACCTTCCCTCCAACTCTCGATTGAGGAAAATAAGGTAGGGTTGGGACTATTATATCGACATCCTTAAACAATACTTGATGACTTGTGATATAATAGATGGGAGAGGAGCCAATGTATTCATGAAAACAACCTAATCTCTCCAGAGATTGGGAGTATCGTCAATTATCTGAGTTAGAAAGTTGATCCCTGAGGTGGATTTTGAAGAAGAAGTATAAGTTATCAAGACTACCTTGGGAATGAATTTGATATCCTTACCTATTTCCGTAAGAAGTTCATTTCATGTTTGATGACCGAGATGGCATCCAACAGTGCTAAATAACTAGCAAGATTACAAGATCACCAGGTGGAAGTGAGTAGAATCAATAGGTAGGTTTTCTCACTAAGGGTAAAAGAGGAATTCACGGTGACCCCCCATAGATAATTTATCAATATTTGGGTAGCCAACACCATTGTAATGGTTTCCAATGACCCAAGAGATGGTTGTCACAATTAGGTTTTGAAAAATATGGTTCACCCACAACTATATTATGCACAGGAGTAAAAGAAGCAGAGAAGGAACCATCCCTAGCCTTTTTTCGTAATTCAGAATCCCACTCATTCCATTCCAAATTTCCTTCCTCAATTCTTTGTAATTGGTCTTATTTAGCTTCTTGCATTGACATTGAGTCATTCCCCTCCTTGTTTTCTTTTCAGGTGTCGATTATTTATTTTATGGTCCACGAGAGCCACATCCCAGCTCATGAGAGTGGATGCTTTTTAAATTTCTCGTTTAAGTACTTAATCATAGGTATTTTGAACAAAGACAAAGTGCCAAATTGATTATTCAAAATATTAGATTGATTATTTTTGGGCTTCATTTTTTCCAACCAAAGATCTATTTATAAGTTTCATGCAACAAACATTTGCTATAGTGATGTTCCATTTTCCTCAGAATGTGGGCAAATGAAGCTTTTCGAACTCAGTTGATATGAATGAATTGATCTATGAAATCTCTTAATCACCTCCATTGTATCTTTTGTTTTCTGATTCCTTTCATGAAGCTATGGTTGTTTAATGATATGTGAGAATAGAGAATAGTATAAGGGGATGGTTGTGAGTTTGATTTATCTTCTAGTTCATCTACAAACAAATGTTGTATTTATCTTTATCCTAGTTATCAACCTACCTGCATGGTCTTATCTTAGGCATTGAAACGAACTTGATATGAATGTATAAAACTATAAAAGAGTGAATTTATCCTAAAGCATTTTAATAACATTGTCCGACCATCCTTAAAGGAGCATTCAAAGAGGAGTACCACCTCTATAAAAATGTAGAGGTGATCATTCTATGATGCTGATTTTCCCCCATAAAGGGCAACAATATCAACAAAGACATAATTCAGTAGGAACCCATAAAATTTTCTTCTTAAATTCCTTAAAAACTAGGTGTTTTTAGTTACATTTTTAATCTCATCATATTTATGCCATAACATTTTAGAAAATTAATCATGTTTATGCCATAACCTTTTATTTTCTCAACCATTTCATTAAAAAACTATATGTTGCACTACTAGACAATGACCCCTACATGCTATTAAAAATCCTATCCATCATCATTAAATTAACCTTGAAAAGCTACACTAATAATTGGTGTAATAATTTTGAGGTATGCTCACTTAGATAAATTTAAAAAATATTTAAAAGTACTAATTGTATTTTGGAATAATAGTGTCACACTAGTCCTATTTGTTAGATACATGTTTGCCAATTTTTATATATTGATTCCATCATTTAGGCACTCAAAGACTGCACTAACATGGACATATACCTTATCATTTGCTGAAAAAATAAAATGTCAATGTTAGAAAAAATCAAAATTGAGTTAGTTGTGAACATTTTCAATAAATAAATTTTATATATTCGGAAAGGTGATTCAATTTCCTATGTTTCATATTTTCTACTAGAAGCAAGATTCATTGTGTAGGTATGTAAAATACCTATGTAAGTTGAAGGATGTTTGTTTTTCATTTCTGTTGCATCCAACATGTAAAAAGTGACCATCATTAGCTTGCATTAACCCTGAGACCCAAATTTTATAGCTATTTTTACTCAACAAAAAGTTAATCCAAACTACTAAACAAAAGAGGATAAAAGACATTAGGATTTTAGTGTTAAAATTTAGTCCATATGGTTTAGATGTTGATTTAATTGATATGATATAAATGTTGTTTATGATTATTGATTAACCAAATTAAAACTAAGGATACAAATAATCATATACAACAAGTTTTATCATGTACCCATTAAACTTTTCTCATTGTCGAGGCTATGGGTTAGCTTAATTTCATCTCTAATTTTTTTCTCTATTGTTGTCAGCATCATTTTTAATTTTTCTATAAATTTAATGAGCAAAAGCATGTTACAATAGCCTTACTTATTTAATTACAATGCCAAACATGAATCTACCATGCATACATTCATAACTATGCTAATTTAATTCGATACACAACATTAAACAATCTAGAAAAGAACTCAAATGTATAACAATACATAAAATAAATAGAATTCATAAAAAATTTATAAACATCCACATTCAAAAACTTATTGTTATGGAATAGTCCTACAATTGGTTGTAAATGAAGGATGTTCCATTGTTCCTTCGATCCTTCGGAACTCTATCACACTAAGTATTTCTATAACAAAGGCCACCCTTGAGCTAAGGCTAACATTCCATAAGGGTCAATATTCTAAGGATATTTCTTTAGTCCACAACTCAAACATCTCTTCCATGTAAAAATTATCTCTACAACTATCCCAATCAACAAATGCTCTTCCCCTTTAGCCTGCACAATACAAGAAATGGGATCCCCTTCTATGCATGCAGTCCCTCAAGCTACTCCAATTCTCTTCCAGTTCTCTAGCACAGGCTGATCAGGGAATCTCACTCTTGGGACTCTAAGGGTTCTGAACTATAGGTTATGTTTTCTATCACAATGAATCACGTGGGCTTCACTTAGTGAACCTCTCACATATCACGTGCGATTGTAGGATATTAAAGAATACTCTTAGTTTCAATAGATATTGACCCAAACAAATTTTGTTGAAACCCCCTCCCAATACCTAAAACCTCTCCCCAATACTTGCAATATATTGGTCTAATTTTGGACAATTTTAAGAAGTACAATATGAAATCACATGCTAGGATATTGGTCAAGAAGTGAAGACCCTATGCAATGAACAATAGTAAGCAACACCAATTTCCCATGGAAATTTGCATCAGTAGGTGAGGAATCTCAAGTTTCCTCACTTTTCCTTGTTTGCAAGGTACCAACAAGAATATCCTTGGAATGATTGGAAAAATGATGAATGAATGATGCTCTAACTTAGCGTCCCACATTTTATATCGATGTTCCCAACTTGCCATGTGGCTCCTCACAAATTCTACTTTTCACCCTTTAATCCTAGTTTAGGATAAGTAATGGTTAAACAAATCAACCCCCATAAATTTATGAGTTAGGGACTTTAAGGTATAATTCTAACTGTTGTTTACTAGGAAGGTTAGGGACTTAAGCTATATAACTCACTAAGCTCCTCTCCCTTAACTCCCTTTGACTTCCCCCACTTGTGGAATCATGGCCCACCTTTTCTTCTCTGTCCTTCTTAATTTTTTTATATTATATACAATCTACATCATTACATTATCTTTGATCAACCTAGACCATGTTAATCTAGCTTCTAATCACTTAATCTGTAAAACTTATCCTTAGTTTTTATCATAAAACTTCTAAAGTTAGGGATAACTTTGGTCTTTGAATTTTCATTGTGAACCATTACATCTTAGAGAGGAACTAGCTACTATATAACTTGTCATTTTGAACCATTACATCTTAGCGAGGAACTAGCTACTATATAATGTGTCATTGTGAACCATTACATATTACGGGGGAGTCTTGCTTATATTAAAACATAAAATAAACATGATTTATAAATTTGTAAGATTGACTTATAAATTTATAATAAAGGAGTAATTTTCAATCAAATGTTCCAAGAATACATTGATGGCTTGATATATTTAAAATTCTATCTAATTTTTGTGCATTTAAAGAATGTATAATACTAGCACTAATACTTAAATTGTGGTAGGTGAGTACGGATAGGTCACAAGTTAAGTGTCATAAACAAGTTATAGGTTGCTTGTTCTCCATGATTAGTTGTAATAGCATGTTGTCTATGCCTTTGCTACATGTTACCTTCTTTAGTTAAATGGATTATATCTCACTAGTGTTATCATGCATGAACTATGAGTTATCCATGCATATCAACTACTATATCTTATTTCCAATTTTGAACGAGAACCATAAAATCAATCTGGATAGTACACTTGTTTAATCCTCCTTCAAATGTAATTATGTTGATTCAATGGAAAACAAAGCAACTTCATTGAAAAAAATAGCTGATTTGGTAAAAAAATGAAAAAACGGGATATCATAGCTTCTAAGTTTATGGATTTATACCACATCAAACAAATTTCAGCGTAAAACTCATCATCAAAAGCATCCAATGGAGCACAAAAAAGCTCAAGTCTACAAGAGAGATACAAGGGTGCACTCCCTCTCATACCTCCCATCGCCTCCCACACTTACCAGTCTTGACGGAATGATCATCATTTATATCGATTGTAATGGATTATTGTCCACATGAGTGGGATAATGGACATGTTAAATGTTAGAGTTGTGTGGAATCTGAAGCAGCTCGACTCTCATGTTGTTGTGTGGAATTTGAACTGGATTGGCCATACTGCTTTCTGTGAGAGGAACTCAGTTGATCAGTGAGACCCTCCAACTTTCTACCTTTAAGACAGTGGTAAATTTCTCGACTCTCGCGTTGTTGTGTGGAATTTGAACTGGATTGGCGGTACTATTTTCTTTGGGAGGAACTCAGTTGATCAGTGCGACCGTGCAACTGTCTGGTAATCCCTTCATATCGAAAATAGTGCGTTTGATTTCTTCAAAGTCAAAAGACAGAGTTTTATTTCTTCAAAGTCAAAGGACAGCGTCGAGTAACGAGTTCATAGTAAATATTGTACTTGTGTTGAATACAAACAAATCAACGACAACAAAATCAAAGTAAGGATTGTACCGATAGCCTTTCGTCACCTTACGACTTACCATCTGCCAATTCGTCAAAATATGGGTTTGAAGCGCTTATAAATACACCTTTATTTCCGTCTCACAAATCATCCACCTTTACATTCATCTCTCATTTCCTTTCCCCGCCAGCCGATATCCCCTTAGATTTAACTCCATTGTCCTTCTCGGGGTACAGTGGAATTTGTTTCTATTATCCACTCCATTAAAGCGGAGGCGTTTATTGAATAATATGGCGGCCAGAGTGGTGAATGCCATCATCATATGCGTTTTGCTAATCTCTACCCTCTTTCCAACAGCAAGCTGTAGGCCTAATTTCCTCCACGAAGCCACCGCTGACTCCGAAATTAAGGACACCTCCAATTATACCAACAACATCTCTGAAACTTATTTCGAAGAAGCTAATAGAGCGCCCGCCATTGACATTAGTTTACTGGATGATAAGCTTCCAAAGATCAGTTATACTCCCTCGGCTCCTTCCGCCTGCCATAACATGGTCATAGACACCGTCGGCGCTGCGCGTTATAGTTGTTGATGCAGATTAAGTTGATAAATTATTCCATTATTATTCACTCAGATCTCCTTAATCATCACATGATAATGGAAGAAGAGAGAGTCAATCAGTTCCAAAGTAGGTTTTCAAGATGAGGTTATAGAGTTGTAATTTTATTTGGGAATAATTATATAGATAATGTTTATATCTTAGAATTTGAGGTGGATTATTATTTATGTTTTTGTTAGATTGAAGGAGGATAGGATAAATGTAATGTTCAAATTCATTATTCAAAATTCAAAATAAACAATTATAATATATATAAATAAAATAACTGGTAGTTGGTGCATGAATAACAAGTGATTACAATTAAAAAAGATAAAAAGTAGATGAGGATTAGACAACAAATGATCTATGGATGTTCAATCGATGTTTATTGACTACAAGTTAAGTGACTATACTAATTAAAAAAAATTACCCAATTCCATTACTTTGTATATTAATAATCCATTTCACCCAAAGCAGAGGGTAAGCCTTGAACTTAAAAGAAAACTGCGTATTTACCTCTGTTTTTATAAATAACCTTGTTATCCGGATTCCGCTTCAAGGATTATCGGGAATGTTTTTATGGGCTATTTCGGAAAATATTATAGAATTAAATGAAAATCTCTGTATGTTGTTAAAACACATTAGCGTTGTGGATTTTCGGGGTAATTTGTAGATTATTATTTGTTTCCAAACTTCTTTACGTTTTCTTTTCCATTGTCAATATTTAGGATCAACTTTTTATCCGTCTTTGTTGACTGAGTGTTTTGATATATACAGCGACAGCCTCGTGACCATATTTCGAATGAGAAATCTTTCAATCCATAAAGATGATAGAATATAAAACATAATGAAGAAATAACTGTTTCGATAATTATTGAGTTAATCAATCTGAATTGAATTTAAGTGAAGTGCATTATTATAAAATTAAAATATGTCATATGGCCAAACAATCGCGGATGCTCAAAAAGTGCGCACATTTTTGGAAACTCAAAACTCACACATTTTTTATTACCACATAACATTAGAGTAGTTTGTTTTAATACAATTTACGTGGCAATACTACCATGGAAACATGCGCCTCGTAACATATTATATTCAACCTTGAGAAACTGTTATGTATTGTTGGTATTACTAGAGTCCTATACTCAACGAGCTTTTTTTTTTATTATACATTGAAAATAATTTCCATTTTAATTACATCACCTAGCATTATAATTACATCACCTATCATTATAGGCATTCTTAAACTAGGCATGTATAATCCTTATTATGGTGAATATAATGGTAGGTATAATCCTCACACATCATCAAGGCTCTATGATCTATAAATATTACTCAATAATTCTTAATGGCACTCATATCTTGATTTGAAGTGAAGGACCTTCCACTTGAAAGTTCATTCTATAAATATTACTCAATAATTCTTAATAGCACTTATATCTTGACTTGGAAGTGAAGGACCTTCCACTTGAAAGTTCATGAAAGTTCATGTGTGGTGGTTGGATACATTATTCTTGTTTTTGGATGTCTAAAATATTCTTTGATTTTTTAAGGATCTATTTTCCCTTTTCAACCATGTCCAAGCCTTGTGACCAATCCATAGTGAGTTCAAAAATTTCCACTAGTGTTAATATCCGCTCTCATACTCTAAATATCTTACAAAATGTTTTTATGGTGGTTTGATGTCTCCCTCATTTCCCTTGGGTCCCAAAATCTACCTTTTGTGCCTAATCCCCAAATTTCCTCACCCTATAATAGTAAAGCACATATGCCCATACTTGGTGCTCAAAACCTCATAATTGTGCCCGTAAACACGCTCAAAGGCAAAGTATAGCATTGTGAGTTCATATGTGGTGGTCCAAATTACTATTCTTGGCTCCATATGCCTAAAATATCCTTATAATTCCCAAGGGCCAACTATCCTCCCCTGACCATGTTCCCAAACCCATGATCCATGCTCAAAATCATGTGCCACTATGCCCACTTAGAGGCCAAAGATCCCCATAGGAGGTAATGTGCAGTAGTTCAAGTTATTTTTATTGAAATCAATGCATAGAAGCTTCCTTTAGGACCTAAGGACTAGGTTTCCTCCATAGGCGATGTCCAAGGACCTAGGACCAATACATTATGCATACTTAAAGCCTCTTAATGGCATATATACCCACACTTGATGGCTAAGGATCTCCTAGTGTGTCCGCATCTAGTGTTTCAACGCGTTATTTCTTACACAAGATGCATAGAAACATTCTTTAGGGTCTAAGGCCCAAGTTTCCTACCTCAACCATGTACAAGGCCCCAACCCATACATACTACTCTAAACATTCTAATGACACCCATATTCTTACTATAAGGTTGAATATCCTCTCTTAATGTTATATGTGGTAGCTTGAGGTATTATTCATGTCCTTGAAGCTACCTTTAAGAACAAAGGCCTAGGTTTCTGCCCCATCCATGTCTAGGGATCCAAACCAATATCTCATTCTAAAACAACTCTAATGGAACCCATACACCTATTGAGTATCCCCTCAAGAGTCCTTATGTGGGGTTTTAGGATTTGAAGACCTAAATCATTCTTTAGGTTCAAGACTACTCCTCACCTAACATTCATCAAGTTGAGAAAAACTCATGAAGGGATCCAAAGGCTCGAGAGATAGATACAAGAAAAAAAAAAACCAAAAAATTCACTATTTTTTTCAATAATCCAAAATGCATACATGTAAAGAAATTGAATTTTTCTTTAGAAACAAAAATTATGTAATTGTTAACCTAATTTACATATCACTTAAAAGCCAAATTTGAGCCAATCAAAACTTCAAAATATAAACACCACCACATCCTAAATTTATTAAAACATAAACAAATTTTCTAAAACTTTGATATTTATGTTTACACCATCGTACACCACCTCTATGTCTCTTAAATTAAAACTGAACTTATACATTAAAGTACCTCCTTTTTCAAGGTCCAATAAGTAATGTTTTGACATGGATGTGTTAAAAGACATAATAAGTATATGAAATAGTTAATATGCACTCCCTCTTTTTTAAATAGCTAAATGTTTGGATTAAAAACATAATCACTATTTGCAAAAGTATTCTGAAATATAAAACATTTTTAATTAACTAAATGTTTGGACTAAAAACATGTTCACTATTTGTAAAAGTATTTTGAAATGAAGAAAGTCTTTTGGCCCTTTGGGTTCTACTTTTAGATATAATTGGCTATATACATTAGATTAACATAGGAAACTACAAAGAAGTTACATTTACATTTACGCTAAAATTTAAGATTATAGAGAGGGGGGTCGTTTGAGTGAAGCTAAGATGGTAGATGGTTTGTGACTTAATTGAGGAGAAATTAGGAATTTTGGAGAAGAACAACTATGTCCATGTGTCATAATATGTACTATGCTCACATTCTCTTTTGATATAATTTATTTTACTATTTTTCAAATCTGTTCGTTTATGGATGATATACTTTTAATCCCTGCCGTAGGCAGAGACTATATGTTCCATGTTTATATATTAATTAGTATTGATATTTCAGCTTTTATAAAGTTAGTTCAAAGTTAAGTTATTATTTGTATTTATAAATTCTTTTTTGAAAAATTGTGTCCCTTTTTTATTGGATAAAAGGTATTAAATTGACTATTTTTCTCGTTGCCAAGTATTAAAAAAATTAAGAAAAAAAACAAAAAATACTTAACTTTACCTTAATCTTACCTATAAAACCTACTGATCTGCCAGCCACTTGAACCTGCCATCCGTCACTTGAACTTGCTATCCGTCACTTTTACTTGATGTGCAAGCAATCCTCTGACTCGTCTCGGCTCAAACCCTTAGAATTTTTTCCTCTATGATTTTGTTGTTTGTAACTATGGATGCTCATGAAAAATTGGAGAAGGAACCTTTGGGACTATGTAGGCCAAGGATAAAAACCCAGGAAAATTGGTCGACCTCAAGAAAACGAGGTTGGAGTTTGACGAAGAGGGTATTCCTCCCACAACTCTCCATGAGATTTCCCTTCCTTAGATGCTTTCGAAGGATATTCACATTGTCAAATATTAAAGGTGTAGTATATTATCCTTAAACCCAAAAACTATATATGTGGGTATGTAACTATTTATATGTGGGTATGTATCTGTATGTTTCTTCTGAAATCCCATTGTCTTTGTGTAGGCCGTGGGATGTGAAACTCACTGAGAACAAGGATGAGAAGCCCCTTCTATACTTAGTTTATGAATCCCCTTCTTCTATGATAGATACACTGAATAGTGCATGGGGAGGTCCATTGTGTTGTGTATTTCGCTTTATGTCGGCCAACAACACACAAATTCGTATGTTCTCCGGCACATTCTACGATGATTTTCTATTTTCCCCTTTGTTCATTAACGAGGCCGAGGAACTTGGAGTTATTCTTAGATTTGATAATACCGAAGCTAAAGTCATTTACTGATTTGGGTGTATCACTTCCTGTGATAAATCTTTGTTCACCTACCCATGAGTTTGTGGCCATTGAACCTCCAGATCTGATGGTGCAAGAAAGGAAGGCGTATAGCACCCGATGGGTAGTGTTTTCGCAAGGAAATTATGTCTATGAAGAAGGGATGGAGTTGCAGGTGTGGGTTTGGTGATTCTATCCATGGTCGTTCCACTAGTAATCTTGCTCAGACTCTATGGAGAGTAGTAAGTTCATCGAAACCCATTTCATTTTTTATTTGACTTGAAGCCCCCTTCACACAGACTGTTGTGTATGGGGAATCTGGATTTGGAGTACTTGGGTAGGGGCACTTATTATTTTTTATGAATCCCATTTGTGGAATTTGCGGTGAGTGTTTTTCATTTTATTCTACCATTTTGTCTCTATGTTGTATGCTCAAACAAGGGGAATTTGGTGTATACCTAGATCCCTAGTATTGTCGGTGATTTACCTTAAAGCGTGAAACTACTGCCTTTGCTCTTTATCACTACCCCTATTGCTGCCGGTAGTTGCTTTGCTTCCACTTATAACTTTGGATATCCCACTAGCAGCTTAGCTACACCTAGTTCCTATTGTAATGACTCTTGCTCTCTTGAAATGGAGGATGTTACCTCAGCTAATTAGAGTTTTTGTACTAAGAAAGACGCGAACTGCATCCTGTATGGACCATTGAATAGAACGCTACTAGGCCAGCCACTTAAGAGTACACTGCCGGTTGCGTAATAACCTGTAATTAATCGACTTCACTTTCCCATCAACAAGATCACAAAATCACAAAAGGCATGGACAAACAAAGCATTACAGCCTGTTGAATGTGGGGTTTGAGAGAAGATACAGTTGGATGTGGTCACATTAGGTGTGAAAGCTTAGAGAGCACACAATCCCTTATCAGTGGATTCCCTTTGATATGAGTAACATGCATGTAATAAGAGTACTTTTGAGCAGCTTGATCTTATTCTGAACTTTTGAATCCTTATTGTCTCTTTAACATCAAGGAATTCATTTGGTTGTTCTGTAATCTGTTGCGTGTTTATGTTGCAGGCTATATCAATGATGAAGGCCCTGCAACCCTGGTGAGAATACCCAAATTTGGTTTTGGTTTTACAATTGAGAGTAGTTTATAACACACCTAATTTGTGCTTGGTCATAAGAATCTTCATTATTTAGTAATAATATGGAATAGGAGTTAGATCAGGTATACATCAATATATTGTTAACCCCACATTAAAATACTAGTTAACATTCTTCTTCTTCGTTTATGCAGTGAATTCTGAGTAATGTCATGAAAGTTTTCTCATGTTTTACTTGCCACCTTTGTTGTGTTGAGAACCAAACAGATATTTCGAGGATTGTCAATCTGGATAAACACAATGGTGCTGTACAAAGAAAATGTACTATAAAATACAACCAATCACATTCTAGTAGATGACATCATCCCCCTTGGTGAGGTGGCATTGCATGAGTTAAGAATGCTTATTTGTCAAATTTTCTATGGTGGATGAAAACACATAGTTAACCAAGGTAGTGGTGTAAGTACTTTTAAGTCATAAAGTAAAGTACTCATAATGATAGTCTTTTCATAAAATAATATTATTGTCATTTTCAAGTAAAGTACTCATAATGAATGTCTTTTCACACTTTCACATAAAATAATATTATTGTCATTTTCAAGTGAAGTACTCTTAATTCATAAAAAAAAATCTTTTCACATTTTTTTATAAAATAATATATTATCATTTTTATGTTTTTAATTTTAAATTATATATTCACTCCATTCTATTTAATAACATAATGTCAAACTAATAAAGAATAATAATAGATTTAATAAATAATAATAATAATGCAATGTGGATTATAATAATATTATTGACATTTTATATGTAAATAAATTCTCAATTAAATTACATTATTAAATTCATGATAAAAGTACTAAATATAAAAAGTCAACATAAAATTAAAAAAAAGCTCTTAAAAATGTTTTTTTATTATTTAATTTCATTTGCAAGTTCAAGACAAATAAATGTTAAAGGACAATACATTTTTGGGAATTTACAATGAATCTTAGTCACATCAATGTAGACTTATTTTATTAATTTTATTTATTGTGAATTTTGAAAAGTAACTCAACCATGGTTATTTATATTGTGCATAGAAAATAGTGTGGGAGGTGACTTGTCATATATACCTACCCCATAAAACCCCCAATTCATAATATTTTAATATATCTCATATTTTTGTAGTACATCTCTTAGGAGGCCCTTTTTTGACCTCAAAATCTCTGTAATGAGTAGACAACTTATTACATAAGTTTTCACTGAGATGAAGTGCGTATGATCAAAATTTATTTGGTGGCTTTCGCCACTTAGTGGTCGGAAGGTCAAATTCTAATGAATCCATCTTATACAATGTACATGCACAATATGGTACCAACCACATTAGAAGTACCACCCTCCATATCTGCTCACAGCTACCATAGTTGTTTTGTAAGTCTTCACAGCATTATTAAGTAATATATTGTTGCTTCCATAATATGTTGGTTTGTTGACATCGACGATCTTTGAAAGAGAAATGAATTTTGATATTGCCTGCCTTTTCTGATAAAAGCAAGGCTTTATTGGTTCTTCACTTTGCAAAGAAATCATTCTAGGCATCTGGATGATCTAAACATTTTGGCCTCTGAAATATCAAAGGTTTCCAAGGATGAAATTGTAATAAAGACCTCAAATTTCTCTGCAACAAATGTATGCTAAAAATTATCTTGCTTCACTTACATTAACATACCATCCTTTGTACTTTCATTAGTGATTGTCTGAGGATTTTTACATCATTCCAATGAATGGTTTTGAATTTTCGTTTTCAAAGTTTTGTGCCTAGACAACATGCAAAATGGGAATGTTTTGTTCATTCACAATTAGTATTTTATTAGATGTTTGCCATTCAAATAAACAACAAATTTTACCTCACCACGATGGCCGTAGGCATTGAATTGATGAACATTAGCGTTGTAGTGAATTGATTAAAATAAAAATTGACCCAACCAATGATTAAGCTAAAGAGATAGTTTCCATATATCAAGTCACAATGAACAAGTGAATGGTTGTGGCTCACATCTACACATTCAGTCAAATAAAAGGGATATAATGTTGTAGCTTGTCAATTTAATAACCCAGTGTTGTAGCATGTTGTTTTATGACATTTGAGCCACCATTCTATGCCAACAAAGGAAATTTGATTTGAATACCAAATTGGTATCTGTTCACTGATAAGATAGCCCTTAAAGTCTCAACATAAGAGCAATGAATGCAATTTGCATTTAGTAAGAAGAACATAAACACATGCTATTGAACACACTAACAATGAACTACTCTGATAACAACAAACAGAACATCCACAGATCATTTAGGTCATAGACACAGAAATTTAACCTGGAAACCCAAATGGGAAAAATCAACATCGGATAGGGATTTTATTATGCTCTGGAAATTGCTACAAAAGTTAGCTGCATTCTCAATCAGATTTTAAATGCATTCTTACTACCTTGCACATTTTGTAGATTGCTTGGCTCATGGACAATCTTCACCCACGTAGGGACAGGTTCAGCATCTCCTTCCTGCAAACTTCGAGTAGGTTTCTTCACTTAGAGTTCTCATTCTTTTTCTATTGGCTCTCTTCTTCCCAAGCTCCCTCAGTTTGTGGTTGTTCCCTCATCAAGCAAGGCATTCCTTTTGTAATAGAGTTTCCTTGGAAGGCTAACCATCAAGATGATTCATTTCATCTTCTTGGATTTTGGCTTCTGGACCATATGGTCCAAGGATGAGGAAGATATTCCAGATCCATTATGAATCAGTAGTTGGTGCTGGTGTAGGTGCTGGCCCTTAAACAATCTGTTTGTGTGGTGGAGGGTTCTAAATCAGAATCATAGAAAATTGAGGCTTTCTCTTGGCAATCAAAATGCTGAAATTATTTGGAAACTCAGTACTTGATCTATATACAAGAATGCAACCAACGGGGTTCATATTTTAGTAACTTTCATTGTCAGTCATGGAAGTCTACTTTTCATTTGATCATTTTTATAATTGTAGTTAACTTCCATCCAATCCTTGTTCTAAGAACCTAAGAAATGAGCATCAAAAAATTGTTTTCTTAGTTCACTCTCTGGCAAGGGCTTCTGAAATTCAATCATTTCAACTCATTGTCTTATTGAAAACAGTTAGAAGTAAGCTTCTCTAGACAGTCAGAAATATGAAAATTCTCAGCAAATACATTGCTTGAACTAGGTAAAGGATACAGCCATAGGTGACCAGAATCAAGTAGTTATGCTCTTTTATAAGTCATGGCAGTTTCTTCCAATCTTTTTTGCACTTGTAATATTTAACGGATTTTATTGCAGTTTAGTATTATTCTAAGCACAAGTCCTGAATACATGGATGATGATTTGGTTCAACTTCATTTCATTCTTGTTGCAGGAAGGTATGGATTAACACACATTATGTTGGAATTGATCCATACTCATTGGAGACGTCACTCAGTACTTGACCTATATACAAGAATGCAACCAACAGGGTCCATAGTTTAGTAACTTTCATTGTCAGTCATGGAAGTCTACTTTTCATTTGATCATTTTTACAATTGTAGTTAACTTCCATCCAATCCTTGTTCTAGGAAACTAAGAAATGAGCATAAAAAAATTGTTTTCTTAGTTCACTCTCTGACAAGGGCTTCTGAAATTCAATCATTTCAGCTCATTGTCTTATTGAAAACAGTTAGAAGTAAGCTTCTCTTGACAATCAGAAATATGAAAATTCTCAGCAAATACATTGCTTGAACTAGGTAAAGGATACAGCCATAGGTGACCTGAATCAAGTAGTTATGCTCTTTATAAGTCATGACAGTTTCTTCCAATCTTTTTTGCACTTGTAATATTTAATGGATTTTATTGCAGTTTAATATTATTCTAAGCACAAGTCCTGAATATATGGATGATGATTCGGTTCAACTTCATTTCGTTCTTGTTGCAGGAAGGTATGGATTAACACACATTATGTTGGAATTGATCCATACTCGCTGGAGACGTCAATGGGTATGTAAGAAAAAATGCAAAGGTGTTCCACTTCCAACAGTGGACATGAATAATGTCTACTATCATATGAAGGTTGGTATTTTTGTAAATTCTAAAGAGATTATTATTTTAAAAAATTTATTCAGGATCTGGCTCTTGTTTTACCAACTACGGAATGATCCTAATGTTGTCTTTTCAAGGGAAAAAAGCTGACAAATTTTCCTGGCAGAATTATAGAATCTATAACCCTTCTCTAGTTATTAAGGCATTTAAAAAAATGCATGTTCACATACATGTTTATTTGCGTGCATGTATGTATATGTACATGCAAACAATACACAAGGTGCTAACATGCAAGAGATGTATATAATTGTCTTTAGAAACAATGTTGCAAATATAATGGCAACCTGAAGCCTTGGTTAGAGATAGGCATTTATAAATACAAGCCATACTGGGCTGAGTATTTAAAACAAGAGGGTTAATTCATGCTTGAATGTAATGTCAATGGATGATGTTGTGATAGATTTATTACATATGTCGATCATATCTCAAGGTGAGATATATTTGTAAAGGCATAGCGACGTCTGATGCTTTGTGATGGATCTACGTGGTTAAGCAAAAGCATTATTGGAGGCAAACATGGGATAAGTGCATTGGTTTGTGGGCTAAACATTTCAAACAAAATTATTCATTTATTAGATATTGTAACATCATTTGGTAGGGCTTTCATTGATAAAAGCTATTCATCGTGTCCTTTCAGGTTCCTGCTATAGTTTTGACTAGAGCTAGAAAATGAGGAATAAAAGGTGGTTGGATGCACTTGGAAGAAGTAGTGGGAAAGGGTTTTAGTTAGTTATTTCAATACATTTCCAGTACATGACATGATATACTACTTGTTAGCTTTAGTTTAGAATCAAAGCCACTTGATTAATTTATTTGAGTTTTTTCTCTGCTTTTTACAACAACATGACAAGGAGAGTTTAATTTATTTGAGTTTTTCCTCTCTTTTTACAACATGTCAAGGAGATAGAGGAGGTTTAAATGGACTTACATCTAATACCATTAAATGCCAGTTTTATGCTTTGTTTAAGCTTGAGGAATTATGGTTGTCATTGACAAATATATCAGAGGTATCCTTTCTCGAAGGTGTTGCTTCTAACCTTCAAGATCTCAAGATCATGTGTTGTAATAATCTCATGGAGGTTGGAGCATTGCCAGCAAAACTAAAATCTATTGATTTCAAGTTTTGTCCTGCATTGAAAAAAGTAGGAAGGCTTTTTGGTGTTGTAGAACTTCAAATTTCAGAGGTTGTAGATAAGATGGTGTGATATAAAAGTAGTTGAGTTGTCGGGTCTTGAAACATTGGTATCTTCAAGTGTTGAAGTTGATATCCCACTTCACACTTTCGATAATACTTCTAAGGGACAATGGCAAAAAATAGGCATTCAGTAAGGTTGCTATGGCTATAATGTGATAATTCCAAAGTGTTTTCTATGGAATTCATGAGTTAACATGCAAATCCAAGGTGTTTCCCATGACATTTTCTTGTTTACAGCTTAAACATAAAGTAAATGGTTTACAATCACAATTGTTTACTGGTTTTGGATCAAACATTGTTTTTATGCCTAAGGCTATGAGTTCTTGCCATTTATAATTGATATTCCTTTTTAATAATGGACAACTTGTTTGGATACATTTTTTAAAGATATACATTATTTTTTGGGAATTTTAAATAATTTCAATAAAATTAAAATTTTATTTTATTCAAAATAAAATAAATGATAGATTAGATGATTATGTAAAACTTAAGAAATTATCTATTTACACCGAACAAAGTTTTTTATTATTTAAAAATATAATTATTAATTAAACTTAATTAAAAATAAAATATTTAATATATATCTATAAATTTATAATATTTTTTTTAAGTTCTAAGTTTTAATTTTTAATAAATATAAAAAATATTATTATTTAATAAAATAAAAAATACAAACTTGATTTTGTTATTTTCATTCAACATAGATTATTGTATTTCAAATTCTTGAAAATTTGATTTTATATATAAGTGGAAGATGATTTCGTTTTCCATGTATTATTTTTATTGAAAAACATAATTGTTAACCAAATTTTATTAAAAAATAAAATATTTAATGTCTATAAATTTATAAATATTTATTTTCAAGTTTAAGTTTTTAATAAATGTGAATAATATTATTATTTAATTGAAATATATTGCAATTAATTATATTTTCGTTTACATTAATATAATTAATTACAATATATATACATGAATTTTTGTTTTTTCTAGTTTTAATTAATTGGAATAGCTTCTTGTTTTGAATATTCGGTGACATTATGATTTTATTTATATTTTTATATTTTTATTATTTTATTAAAGCTCCATGTGTCATCTCCATGATGAGCATATAATTACACTTCTCCCTCATATTGGGATGTGGAAAGTGTCTCTCCCTACAAAAACCACCTCTCATCTCAATAAGTAGAATGCTCCATCAATTATCTAGATGATTTAGTGCTTTATATAAGTTTTTCGATGTACTTTATGTTGTTTCACTCAGAAAGTGTCATACTAGCATTGAATTGTAGTGGTGTATTTGTCAATCTTTGCATATATGGGACATTTTTAATTTAATGTTGTAAATTTAATTTGTAGACTTGCAAGTAAAGTGATAGTATTTAATGTTTTTTACTCACTTTTTAACTATTAGGGATAGGGTAAGTCCATCAAAGACTCAATGAAAATCTTATTTATATAGTTATAGAGCTTAATTAGATATTAATATTATCTAATGATGTAGATGCTTTTTGAGATGAAACCTTAAAGTGTCGTGTTCATTTAAATTTAAATGGCTAAAGCTACTATTAACTTTTACCATGGAAAGTTAAAAATAATATATTATTTTTTTTCAAATGAATATTAATTTTGTTAATTGTTTTTTAATGAATAGCAATTGATTGATCTTTATTACTGATTTGTGTATTAATTCTATTAGCATTGCTTTTTTATCCCATAAGGCAGGGACTAAGCTGCATGTGGCTCTTGTTTACTTTACTTATTAGATCAAAGGGTGTACAATGACTTCTAAATAAATGTTAGTATTAATGTTATAGATATTTGAAAAACAAATATTTATATTAAGTCTTTATTGGTATTTCAAAAGATATTATATATTATAATTATTCATTTTAAATATAAATATTTTATTTAATATAGTTAAAATCTAAATTTAGCATTTAAATTTAAATGTTATTTATTAAAATAAGTTAAGCTTAATATCTAATAGAACATGACTTACTTTATGGGCCCTCGCACGAAGTTGAGGGATCCTTTTGGTGCAATCGTGCATTCGCAAAACGCGCGAGAATTGTGTAAATCCGAAACGTACGAGCATTACTTAAAACTAGGCATGGACAGACTCCGACCCTGCCATGTCAATTGACATGTCAATTTGCCTAGTTTTCAACGTAGCTTTTTTGGCTCTTTCTTTCCCGTTGATCTCACCAGATATTTTTTGTTGATTGTACAACCCTAATCTCGTTGTATGTAATGGTAGCGAGTTTCCCCATCTTTCATTGTTACGTTGGAGTTGAGGCCGACAAGCTGCCAAAATGTAGGGTTGGAGAGAGTTCCTCTCAAGGGTTTCGATCCTGTGACCTGGGGGAGGTAGTTTTTAATAGTTGTAGGCTTAAGCTTCGTGCCATAGAGACATGATACAATCATACGAAGTGTGGTTTTTCTGTCAGCTATTGAGAGTGGTTTTGTAATTGGGGTTTGGATTTTCCTTCTGAAATCGTATTCAGGGTTTTTGAAATTGTGGTTACTGATGTTGCTACTAGGCTTCGTCGTTCCTTTGCTGGTGTGGTGTGCCATTGATCCGAACTTCGATTAGAAGGTAATTATTCATAGTAATGCAATTCTGCAGTGTAGTCTATTTATAAAGTTGTATCTTCTGGCTTTTAACCTCTCCAAATGTAACTTTGCAGGTACCAGTTTGAAGTATGGTTCCTGTGCAATACTGGAGAATGGAATATGCTTCTACTTCTCCTGGTAAGCTCCGGTCGTTCATGAAAACCTCGTAGGTTCTCTTTGACACGGTTTTGATGGTGATTTCCGAGGGCTGAGAGTTGGAACCTTTCGACTTGTTTTGGTGATGGCCAAGTGTGAAGTTTTAAATATTGTTTCGATATCATTCGATAAGAGGTTGATCCTCAGTCTTGTATTTGATGCTCGACTCAGTATTGTTTTTGCTGTAGTGTTGGGATCGACATTGAGTTGGTCTTTACACCATTGGTTGTTTTAAGGGAAAAGACCCTATGTGTTTTGGAAACCTTAAATGGAAACAATAAAAACTCTGTCATGCTCTTATCTATGCTGATGGACCTTCGTTAATGGAGTCGTGGTTCGCTTGCTTCTGTGCTATTGGTTCTCCTTAATTGCAATGTTACAGTCTTGATTAAATAGATGTTTTAAATGATTGTTGGGAATAACTGTTGAAAGCTATCTCAGGTCAAGTGTATATGGTTGCTTCCTATATTCGTCATAGTTGTCAATATTTAAGTTTTGGAATGGTTAGGCCACAGTGTCTATTTTAATTCTCAAATGAATACTACATGTAGCTTTGATTGCTATCTAGCTTGCAATAAGCTTTCATACCTAAAACTTAACCCGTGTATAAAAGGTTTCAATAATGTGAATGTTTTCGATGTTGAGATGTGTTCCTACTAGGGTTTGAGCTATCGATAAACATTAGTAAGAATCATGCTTACCACTAAGTGGTGAATGCTATCTTGAAGAAGTTTCGATGTGCTAGTTAGGGTTTGGAAAAGAAACGTCTAAAGCCTGCCATGAAAGACTTATGAAGAAAAATATGAATTCTGAAAACAAAACTAGGGTCTGATATAATATGGTTTTTATGCTATCGAGAATAGTTTTGTGTTTAAAATACTGAAATGAATAGATGAAGAAAATAATAAGTTTACATATAATAACTCTATGCAGAGAATAGATTTTTACAGATACTAAAATTTTTTACTGTACTTTTCTTAAAAACATTGGGGAAATGAATGTTGAGATGCATGATATTTCTATCTGTAAAAGATGTATTTAAAATGGAACATATAAATCTTGTGCAGAAATTAATTCTTGCAGCTGCTATTATTCTTGAAATTACACTTGCGTGAAAAACATGAAATGTATACTAATGATGTGCGTTTGCTTACTCTCTGAAATAAATAGAGTTAAAAGAAATATATAGAACTGTGCAGAAACATGCTTTGTTTTTCTTTCATGTATTAATTAAATAAATTCTATACTGCTGTTGATGCTATATTGTAATGTTTTACTGTGTTTAAACATAGGGAAGAATTCTAACCAGAACATTACTGAAATCATTTATTCAATCAAGGGCATTCTGCCTTTCCCTCATCTATCCTTAATTTGCTTCTCTATACTAGAGTACTATGTAGAGAACAGCATGGGGAAAAATATAGAGATGGTTATCTAATCAAATATTTCACAAAGATTTATCATTCAGAATTAAACATAGACCAGAAAATATAATAACTTCTTTTACATGACAATTTAATAATTTTACTAAGTAGAAACATTGAACTATAAACAAAGTAGGAACAGTAAAACCTGGTTAACTGTAGGACAAACAAACAGCCCAAGGAACCTGCTCCACCCAACCAATTCTTGAAGACAACCAAGTTACTTTCCTTAGGACCCCCGAGCTTGTTCACTGAACCACCAGGAGGAAGAAACTTAGAAGCTTGGGTCCTCAACTTGCAATAAAATGTAGATTGTCCAGTCCTTAAGACTCAGCAGTAAAAAATACCTGCATCAGCACCTCTGGTTACCTTCTCGGTATAATTAACAGACTTACAGTTGCACTATCACATAGCCTCGCTATTCGAATCTCTCAGTGATCAACTGATGCACTTGAGGAATATTTCTGCAGAAAAAATTGTAAGAGAGCTACCTACCCAATTCGAATTGCCTTATGTAGGATGCCTAAGCCTTTTAGTGGTTAACTAGTCATTTAATGAGTTGCCTACTCAATCCCACCACCTAGGGTATAATGCCACATTTTTAGGGGTAGTTGTCCCATAACCAACAACTAGTGGTGAAGTGAAATTGTTGCCATCTGTCCCATGCCTTCTAACAACTTCCATTCCTCCTAGTGGGTCAGTGAACACTCATTTAACAGTTCCCTTGGGTGTTTGTCTCCTGCTTTAATTTATTAAATAATAATAATCAATAATTACATTCATCCTTGACCAAACTTGGTCATAATTACAAAACTTTGTAATTAAAATTTAACATAAAGTATTTTGTCAATAAAATAATATTTTCAAAATTTGGGTAGGTGACATACACCCCCCCTTAGGTCTCAACATCGTCCTCAATGTTGGTTAATCACTCTCGGAGTGTTCCTGAAACAGAGTTGGGTATGTTGCCTGCATACTACTCTCCAACTCCCACGTTTCCTCTTCTGGGCTAAGGTGCTTCCATTGCACCTTTACCTATCCAATGGTGCGATTTCGAAGCAGATTCTCCCTCCTTTCGAGGATACAGTCCGGTTCCACCTAAAAATTGCTATCTTGATCCACTTGTACATCATTCCAGTTTACAACATGAGTAGCATCGTGCACATACTTCTTTAAAAATGATATATGAAAAGCATTATGTATCTTTAAATTTGGTGGCAAAGCCAGTTGGTATGCCACTGGTCCAACTCTTGACAATATCTCGAAAGGACCACAATACCTGGGTGCCAACTTGGCACAGCTTCCCAATTTCAATGAACTCTTTTTCAGTCTTACCTTGAGGAAAACATGTTCACCAACCTGGAACTCTTTATGAGTCCTTTTAATATCTGATTGACTATTTTTCCTATCTCGGGCAGCTTTTATATTTCTTTGTACCTGTTTCACAATTAGTTCTACCTCCTGCAACAATTTAGGTCGTGAAACAACTCTATTTACTGGGTCATTCCAAAAAACAGGTGTATAAAATTTCCTACCATAAGGAATTTCAAAAGGGCTAAGTCTGGCCGATGCATGATAATGGTTATTATATGCAAATTCTGTTAAATGCAAGTATTTTTCCCACTTACCAGGCTGATCCTTAACATACATTCTCAGTAAGTCTTCCAAAACTTGATTTACCCTTTTTGTCTCTCCATCCATTTGCGGATGAAATGTTGTGCTGAAATTTAAGGTTGTATTCAACCCTTTAAACAATGACCTCCAAAAGTTTTCAGTAAAGTTAGAGTCACGATTTGAAATTATCACTTTCGATATACCATGTAATCGAAAAATATGCTTCATGAAGATTTCTGCAATGTCTGGAGCCTTATGAGTAGTCTTCATAGGTATAAAGTGTGTTGCCTTGCCGAGTTTATCCACTACTACCATGATAGAGTCATTTTGTTTATGATTTTTGGGTAGTCCAGTAATAAAGTCTATGCTTATCACTTCCCATTTCAATCTAGGTATAGGAAATGGCTGCAACAGTCCAGCCGGATGTTGATGTTCAACCTTCACTTTTTGACACTCCAAACACTTAGCTATGTACTCTGCTACTTCATTTTTCATTCTGGGCCAATAGTATTCCTTCCGCAACATAGTAATGGTTTTCTGATAACTTGGATGACCAGAGTAATGGCTTTTGTGCATCTCATTTAAAATCAAAATTTTTACTTCTGGTATGTTGGGTACATACAATCTGTTTTTGTATAATAACAGTCCATTTTCCTTCAAACTATAATCTGCCTTAGAATTTTCAGAATTGTTGTTTGCTGTCATTTCTTGTAAATTTATGTATTCTTCATCTGTTACACTCCTTTCTAGGATTTGATTTTCTAAGTCTGTTGAGTAAGTACTGATGGCTGAAATAAAATTCAGTTTTGCTTTACAACTTAATGCATATGCAACCTTGTTCTCTTTCCCTTTAATATGCTGAATTTTGAAATCATACTCACTTAAAAAAGTTAACCATCTAGCTTGTCTAGAGTTTAGATTTGTTTGATCTAATAAATATTTCAGATCCATGTTATCTGTCAACAAGGTAAACTTTATGCAAATAAGGTGATGATGCCACATTTTTAAAGCATGAATTACTGCTAATAACTCTAAATCATAAGTAGAGTAGTTCTTCTCATGTATTTTCATCTTTCTAGATTCGTATGCCACAGCATGCCCTTCTTGTGTTAGGACTCCACCGAGTCCATCATTACATGCATCTATGCAAACTATAAAATCCTTATTATGATTTGCTATCCTTAGAATAGGTGCTGTAGTTAGTAACTCTTTTAACTTCTTAAAACTATCTAAACATTTTTTATCCCACACAAATTTCTTCCCTTTCTTCTGCAAGGAGGTTATGCAGTTTGCAATCTTTGAAAAACCCTCTATAAATTTTATGTAATATCCATTAATACCCATAAATGATCTTACATCCGACACATCCTTAGGAACCGGCCAATCATTAATGGCCTTTATCTTGTCGGGGTCAACCGATATTCCTTCTTTAGAAGTTATGTGTCCTAAATACTGAATTTTGTCCTTGTGAAAATCACACTTACGAAACTTAGCATATAGTTGATGATCTCTCAGAACTTGTAAGATAATCCGTAGATGTTCGTCATGCTCTTTTTTGCTTTTAGAATACGTTAAAATGTCATCTATGAACACCACAACAAACTTATCTAAGTATTTCTGCAGAATATTTTTCATCAAACACATCAATACAGTCAGGGCATTAGTCAAGCCAAATGGCATGACTACGAACTCATAATGTCCATATTGAGTTCTGAAAGTTGTTTTGAAAATATCTTCATCCTTAACCCATACTTGATGATACCCTGACCTTAGATCAATCTTTGAAAATATCGTTGCTCCACGCAGCTGATCAAATAGATCGTCTATGCAGGGCAACAAATATCGATTCTTGATTGTCATCTTATTCAGCTGGCGATAATCTATGCATAGTCTTAGGGTTCCATCTTTCTTCTTAACAAATATAATAGGTGCTCCCCAAGGAGACACACTGGTTATTATATATTTTTTATCAATCAGTTCCTTCAACTATGATTTCAACTCATTTAATTCCAATATATTCATCCTATATGGAGCTTTAGAATTCGGTATTGCTCCTGGTATTAACTCGATGGTAAAATCTAAATCTCTTTTAGGAGGTAATCCTGGAATCTCCTTAGGGAAAACATCTTTGAAATCCTTTAGGACAGGTATGTCTTCTAGTTTCAGTTTGTCCTCTTTACAAATAAACTCATCATTTACTACATTTACTGCAAACAACTGACATCCTTTCCTAATTGCCCTCTTTACTTGCATGGATGAAATCTGTCTAAGGGTTGTCTTTCTTGGAATAACTTTTACTTCTATAGTTTCTCCTTCATCATTTAAACATGTAAAAATTTTCTCATAACAGTTCAGAATGAGAAGATGGGCTTCTAACCAGTCCATTCCGATTATAATATCATAGGATCCTAAAGGTAAAACATTCAACTTGATTTGAATCTTTAACTGATTCATGTATAAAGCACAAGTTTCAATAAAATCTGATACTTTCCTCTTTGTTCCTGTTGCTAGTGTAACTAACCAAGATTTACTGAACTTTTCTGTTTTCAATTTAAAAATTCCTACAATACCTGGTGATATATAACTTAAGCTAGCACCTGGATCAATCAAAATAGTAACAAGATGATTTTGTAGCATACCTTCAATCTCTACCATAGATATTTGATGATCTTCTTGTCTGTTGTTGAGTGCTGGATTGATTCTGAGAATCTCCCTTGCCAAGTCTCCAACAGTAGGTTCAGTCTGAATGGAATGAATGTTGTTAGCTGTCCGCTTTCTCTTGGGGCATTCTGATGCATAATGACGACCTTGACACTCAAAAAATTTGATAGGTTCCTTTTGATCATTATTCCTAGTAGCATTGGGAGTATTTCTAGGATCTGTAAAATTCTACTGCTGACTGTTTATGGAATTGTTTCCTTGAAAATTCCGATTCTGAAAGTTTTTCTTTTGGAAACCCGAATTTCCATTAGATCTGAAATTTTTCTTTTTCAGCTCAAAATTGTTGGGTTTATGACTTTTTCAGTTTGATATTCCTTCTCTTTTTCGATTAGTGTCATAACAGAAAGTTTATTTTCTCATGGCCTCTTCTAATGTCTTTGGATTGTCATACTCAATTCTGTTCTTGATATTGAAAGGTAGAAAGCTCAAGTATCTTTGGATCTTCAGTTTTTCTTCCACGAGGTATGGCACATATCTCAGTAAATTCACTATTCATTTCCTTCATGTTCATACTTCTCAGCTTTAATTCATAGAACTCCTTTTATTTTTCTTCATAGTATTGTTTCTATAAGAACTTCTTTCTGAAATATCGTTTGAAAGTACTCCAGTTTACATCCTTGTCCTTGATTCCCTTCACTCTTTTGATGTCCTGCCACCAAATATCTACCTTGCCGATCAAGTTGTAGATTTCCATCTTTTCCTTTAATGATTCAGAATAATCATATATTTGGAAATATGTTTTCATGCCGGAAAACCAAGCTTCTACTGTCTCTCCTTTTTTAGTTTCACCATTGAAGGTTGGGGGTTTGATTGTCTTAAAATCCCTAGAAATTTGCTCATACTGTTTGTGACTTTTCCTTTTGGGTTTGTAGTCCCCTTCACTGCTGTCACTTGAATAATTCCTTTTCTTTTTCTATTTTTCATGGGCAGCTCCTGATGATGTCGAAATGCTGTTTGCATCATCAGTTTTCATCTTTTTACTCTTGTCTGGATGAGGTAAATCTTCAATATTGGAAGTATTCTCAATGTCTCTATTCTATTCATCAGTTGGGCATTGTTCGAACAGTACTTGATTTAATTCTTCTTGTGCCTTAAGAATTTTCTCATTGTCTTGTTTTACAGATCTGATTTCTGCCTTTAATTCTTGAAATGCTCGTAATAATTCTGACAAATTATCGTTTAATTCGCCATGGAATTCTTCTCCTTCAAAATTCCTTCCCGTACTATGACTATTGGGTTGAAATCTGTCTTCTAAATGTTGAGCTAATCCTTCCAGACCTGTAACTCAAAATAATTTCTGTGTAACACAAATAGTTTCAAATTTTTTAATTAGTAAGACTTCCGCTATAAATAATTTTTCTGTTGCGTGTTCTTGGACGTTTTTCAGGCCTAGAGTTTGAACATGAGCTCTGATACTACATGTAACATCCCAAAAATTACCAAAATTTAATTTTTTTTTATAATAGCAATAATTATCAAAGTCATTAATGCAGAACATATAAATTAATTAGATTTCTTAACTAAGATAATTAATGATGATGACACGTCATACATCTCAAATAATTAAGATATAATTGTATTTGCTACTTCAGATTTAAGCGGATGTTAATCTCTTTAACGAAATATCTTTTCTGATTATGCATACGAGTATAGTTTATAGATTTGCTTGAATGTGATTACATGCTGTACTATTGTGATGTTTTTGATGAACTGCTGATAGTTTGTTTGTATGATTATAAAGAGGTCCTACGAGGTACCCTGGAGTTTACTTAGCTACGTTTAGCTAAGGCATTGAATCTTGTTTCCATGTGGAGACCACAAGTGAGAAATCTTATAAGACAACATGTGTTAAGAGTACTTGTGTCTTTCAATTAATCGCCAATGTAAAATTATAATGCTAAGTACTTCCTTGTGACACCAGTTACAGGAGGTATGGATACATGGTTCTAATCCTAGTTTATGTACTGACATTTAATCTCTTTAGTGTTATCTTTTCACGTTGTTCAAGAGTTCTGTTATAATACTACATCTATTATCATATGACTACTATCATTGTCATTAAAACACCGATATTAATATCTATTGAATATGTTATTATGAAGCTTGTAGAAATAATGTTTACAGCTTCGAACTCTCATTATACTTAGCATCTATAGAACTTAGACTACTCTAGGTCATGAATTTATCAAATGGATACACAGTTAACATAAATAAAGCATAATGACTAGTGCTGGTACTAAGAACGTAGCTTCAAAGTGTGTCTCGTCAACACTTAAACTATACTTAGGATGATACCATAGTCTTTCCCTACATGGCCATCATAGAAAATTTATTGTAATTATGGTATATATATATGCTATGAACTAGCATTATAAAACTTCATTCTTATGCTTATACAAAACTATAGAAATGAAATAGATATATCTTATAATTGCTATGTATTTACATATTGCATGGACATGTAATTCAAATATTACGATGCCTAAGTTTTAAACTTGGAACTATATAGAGTATGCACTACATACTACAATGATATGGTTTTCATTATGTAATGATATAATTACAATATGCAATGATATGATTATCAATATGCAATCCTAGCTATACTTTAGCACTATAGGATATTATCCTATGCAAACAATGAATACGATGTAAACAAACCTTTGAAAAGTTATGACTTAAGCAATAGATTGAACTATGCTCTATGGCTTAGCTCTTGTCCTAAGTATTGTTAACGTATGTTATTGCATTCACAATAAACTTTTTAATGATGTGATGAGTTGACGGGTATTAAATTTCTAACTATAGGTTGACAGTGTCCAGATCATGCATTAATGGTCCTGAACAACTCCATAGTGGAAAGTGTGGTTGTCAATCCCACATAATTCCATTCATGTGAACTTTGGCTGATAATGTAATTAGGAATCCTAGCTAGCATGGTTGCCATGATGCTCCTCCTCCGAGCTGTACACAGTAATGTTCCCTAACATGCAGTGTTGGAAACGTCGTGGTTGTTTGTAATTAATGAGATATGAATACAAGTTTGCCTCATTTTCAACATAGCTTTGTTGGCTCTTTCTTTCCTGTTGCTCTCACCAGATCTTGATCGTTTATTGTACAACCCTAATCTCGTTGTATGTAATGGTAGTGAGTTTCCCGGTCTTTCATTGTTATGCTGGAGTTGAGGCTGACAAGCTGCCAAAATGTAGGGTTGAAGAGAGTTCCTCTTAGGGGTTTCGATCCTGTGACCTATGGGAGGTAGTGTTTAATAGTTGCAGGCTTAAGCTTCGTGCCATAGAGCCACGATACAGTCATACGAAGTGTGTTTTTTCTGTCATCTATTGAGAGTGGTTTTGGAGTGTGTTTTTTTTGTCAGCTATTGAGACTGGTTTTGTAATTGGGGTTTGGATTTTCCTTCTGAAATCGTCTTTAGGGTTTTTGAAATTGTGGTTACTGATGTTGCTACCAGGATTCATCATTTCTTTGCTGGTGTGGTGTGCCATTGATCCGAACTTCGATTAGAAGGTAATTATTCACAGTAATGCAATTATGCAGTGTAGTCTATTTATAAAGTTGTATCTTCTGGCTTTTAACCTCTCCGAATGTAACTTTGCAGGTACCAATTCGAAGTATGGTTCCTGTGCAATACAGGAGAATGGAATATGCTTCTACTTCTCCTGGTAAGCTCCAGTGGTTCTTGAAAATCTCGTAGGTTCTCTTTGACACGGTTTTGATGGTGATTTCTGAGTGCTGAGAGTTGGAACCTTTCGACTTGTTTCGGTGATGGCCGAGTCTGAAGTTTTAAATATTGTTTTGATATCATTCTGTAAGAGGTTGATCCTCAGTCTTGTATTTGATGCTCGACTCAGTATTTTTTTTGCTGTAGCGTTGGGACCGACTTTGAGTTGGTCTTTACACCGTTGGTTGTTTTAAGGGAAAAGACCCTATGTGTTTTGGAAACCTTAAATGGAAATAATAAAAACGCTATCATGTTCTTATCTATGCTGATGGACCTTCCTTAATGGATTCATGGTTTGCTTGCTTCTGTGCTATTGGTTCTCCTGAATTGCAATGTTACAGTCTTGTTTAAATAGATGTTTTAAATTATTGTTGGGAATAGCTGTTGAAAGCTATCTTAGGTCAAGTGTATATGGTTGCTTCATGCATTCGTCATAGTTGTCAATATTTAAGTTTTGGAATGGTTAGGCCACAATGTCTATTTCAATTCTCAAATGAATACTACATGTAGCTTTGATTGCTATCTGGCTTGCAATAAGATTTTGTACCTAAAACTTAACTCGTGTATAAAAGGTTTCGATAATGTGAATGTTTTCGAAGTTGAGATGTGATCTTACCAGGGTTTGAGCTATCGATAAACATTAGTAAGAATCGTGCTTTCTACTAAGTGGTGAATGCTATCTTGAAGAAGTTTCGATATTCTAGTTAGGCTTTAGAAAAGAAACGTCTAAAGCCTGCCATGAAAGACTTATGAAGAAAAATATGAATTCTGAAAACAAAACTAGGGTCTGATATAATAGTTTTTTTTTTCTATTGAGAATAGTTTTGCGTTTAAAATACTGAAATGAATAGATGAAGAAAATAATAAGTTTACATATAAGAACTCTATGTAGAGAATATATTTTTACAGATACTAAAATTTTAGACTGTACTTTTCTTAAAAACATTGGGGAAATGAATGTTGAGATGCATGATATTTCTATCTGTAAAAGATGTATTTGAAATGGAACATATAAATCTTGTGCAGAAATTAATTCTTGCATATGCTATTATTCTTGAAATTACACTTGCTTGAAAAACATGAAATGTATACTAATGATGTGGATTTGCTTACTCTCTAAAATAAATAGAGTTAAAAGAAATACATAGAACTGTGCTAAAACATACTGTGTTTTTCTTTCATGTATTAATTAAATAAATTCTATACTGTGGTTGATGCTATACTGTAATGTTTTACTGTGTTTAAACATAGGGCAGAATTCTAACCAGAACACTACTGAAATCATTTATTCAATCAATGGCATTCTGCCTATCCCTCATCTATCCTTAATTTTCTTCTATATACTAGAGTACTATGCAGAGAAAAACAAGGGGAAAAATATAGAGATGGTTATCTAATCAAATATTTCACAAATCTTTATCGTTCAGAATTAGACATAGACCAGAAAATATAATAACTTCTTTTACATGACAGTTTAATAATTCTGCTAAGCAGAAACATTGAACTATAATCAAAGTAGGAACAGTAAAACATGGTTAACTGTAGGAGAAACAAACAGCCCAACGAACCTGTTCCTCCCAACCAATTCTTGAATATAGCCAAGTTACTTGCCTTAGGACCCCCGAGCCTGTTCACTGAACCACCAATGCTAGAATTGAAAAGATTTTATTACAAGAACAATGCTAGAATTGATTTTTTTGGTTATTTTAGAATTCTAGATCCACTATTTAATTCCAAATTCAATGAAATATGTGTTAGGAGGAAGAAACTTAGAAGCTTGGGTCCTCAACTTGCAATAGAATGTAGATTGTAAAGTCCTTAAGACTCAGCAGTCAAAAAGACCTGCACCAACACCTTTGGTTTACCTTCTCGGTATAATTAGCAAATTTACAGTTTCACTATCACATAACCTCCCTATTCGAATCTCTCAGTGATCACCTGATGCACTTGACGAATATTTTTGCAGAAAAAAAATTGTAAGAGAGCTGCTTGCCCAATTCGAATTGCCTTATGTAGGTTGCCTAAGCCTTTTAGTGGTTAACTAGTCATTTAATGAGATGCCTTCTCACTCCCACCACCTGGGGGATAATGCCACATTTATATGGGTAGTTGTCCCATAACCAACAGCTAGTGGTGAAGTGCAATTGCTACCATCTGTCCTGTGCCTTCTAACAGCTTCCATTCCTCCTAGTGGGTCAATGAACACTCATTTAACAGTTCCCTTGGGTGTTTGTCTCCTACTTTAATTTATTAAATAATAATAATCAGTAATTACATTCATCCTTGACCAAACTTGGTCATACTTACAAAACTTTGTAATTAAAATTTAACATAAAGTATTTTTCCAATAAAATAATATTTTTAGAATTTGGGTAGGTGACACCTGCAGCTTCCACAAACATGCCCGCATATGCATCTTCAAGATGCCCGCATGTCACCTTGTTCACATGCCCGCATGTCCATCAAATTCATTTCTGGATGCTCGCAGATGCCATAAGGGATTCCCCCAATCTCCTTGCCAAGTGTCAACTTCAAGCTTCTTTGTTCACTTCATGCTTCTTTGTTCATGTCACTAGTTACCTCCAAGTCATCCTTGTCTAGGGTATTAGGACCAACTACAAATGACCACAGTATGGGTCATTTGGATCATTAGGTGTGCCAATGCCCATCACCTTGTATTTTGTCTTGTCTTGCCCATCCTTAACCAATAAAAATACATATCTTTGCCACATGATGATGGTCTTTATGCCCGCATGGTCTCCACCCTTATACCCACAAGGACCCATAATGTATGCCTGCAATGGTCATATGAAATGATATGTATGTTTGTAATGTATGCCTGAGATGATATTTATGTTTGCAATGTATTCCTTCTTGCACAAAGTTTGTACATTTTTCATTTTTGAGAGATGTCATTATAGCACATGTATACATTTCTAATGATTTGTTTTTTATTTATTTTTTGATTGTAGTGATGACCATGGATGCACACTCAAAGAACCAAAGAGAAATTCAGAGGCTCAAATAAATTCGAGCCTCAATTACTATTGTTGATAATAGACATCTTATGGTTGCATCCAATTTGGATGCAA